>JAJMLR010000044.1:0-74547 GCA_030569745.1 Petasospora bimundalis | reverse complement strand
TTGGGATTCCAAAAAAAAAAAAAAAAAAAAAAAAAAAAGGAAAGCCGAGAAGAAAAAGCCGCCAGCACGCGAAGAGTTTACAAAACACACAGCCGACACAACAAAAGCAAAGTGGAAACCCAATTGGCAAAAAGAGGAGATTAAATTGGTGGAAGAATTCTGTTCACCTTTGTATATCCTTCCTGCTTATAAAGGTTCAATCACAATTGCTTAGGGCGGATAGTTTCAAAACAAGAAGAAAAAGAAAAGAACAGTGTGTGGACAGAGAGATAACATAACGCGGTCTAAGAAGTAAACTCGATCACACCAAAAAAAAATTAAAAACATTGCCTCTTTGACAGGCTTAAAATCTTAAACAAAAGCTTGAAAAGAAAGAATCCAATGAGTAACGCATCTGCTAACCCATTTGATGTGGAACTTGAAGCGGTTCCCCATTCAAGGGCAAACTCGCCGTCCAACGAAAGTGCTCCATCATATAAGTACTGTGTTCTACCGGTTCAAGACGTTGTAACACAACTTAGAACAGATACAACAACAGGACTCACGTCAACACAGGATATCACACAGAGAAGAGGTCTACATGGTCTCAATGAACTCACAGCGGAAGAAGAAGAAAGTTTGTTATGGAAATTTGTTCAAACTTTTTATCAAGATCCATTGATCTTACTCTTAATTGGTTCTGCATTCATCTCTTTCCTTATGGGAAACATTGATGACTCTGTCAGTATCACTCTTGCAATTATCATTGTTGTCACAGTGGGTTTTGTTCAGGAGTATAGATCCGAACAGTCCCTTCAGGCTTTGAATAAACTTGTTCCTGCAGAGGCACATTTGATTAGAAACGGTTCCACCCAAAATGTTCTTGCTGTTCATCTCGTTCCAGGTGATCTCGTCCATTTCGGTGTTGGTGATAGAATCCCAGCTGATATTAGACTTACAGAAGCTGTTCATTTGAGTGTTGATGAGAGTAACTTGACTGGTGAAACAGAACCTGTTCACAAATCCACTGAAGCAGTTGTCCCAGATGGTGTTGGAATTCCATTGAATGAACGTAACTGTATCGCTTATATGGGAACTTTGGTCCGTGATGGTCATGGTTCTGGTATTGTCGTTGGTACAGGTCATAACACAGCCTTTGGATCTGTCTTTGAAATGATGAACGACATTGAGAAACCAAAGACCCCATTGCAAAACTCTATGGATAAGTTGGGAAAAGATCTCTCATTAGTCAGTTTCATAGTCATTGGTGTCATTTGTGTTATTGGTATCTTCCAAGGTCGCTCATGGCTCGAAATGTTCCAAGTTTCTGTTTCCCTTGCCGTTGCTGCAATCCCAGAAGGTTTACCAATCATTGTCACCGTCACATTGGCATTGGGTGTTTTAAGAATGGCACGTCATAAGGCCATTGTTAGAAGATTGCCTTCAGTTGAGACTTTGGGTTCTGTTAATGTCATCTGCAGTGATAAGACTGGTACTTTGACACAAAATCACATGACAGTTAAACAGTTGTGGACAGTTGATATGAACAATGATTCTTTGAACGTTGAAAAACACATGACAGCTCAATTACAACAGTATCTTACCCCAGACGTTAAACAGACTTTGGAAACGGCAAACATCTGTAACAACTCCAAGTACTCTCAAGAGAATGCAAAGTTTGTCGGTAACCCAACTGATATTGCTCTTCTCGAGATCCTTTCACAATTCAAGTTAACCGATATTAGAGACACTAGATCCAGAACAAAGGAACTTCCATTCTCATCTTTAAGAAAATATATGGCTGTTTCTACTCACTCGGGAGACAAGTCAAAGACAATTACATATGTTAAAGGTGCTGTTGAGAAGGTTTTGGCCAGATCTACTTCTTATACCAATAAGGATGGTAAGACCGAGAAACTTGATGATGCTTTGATCGAAAAAATCCATAAAAATGCTATTCAATTGGCTTCCAATGGCTTAAGGGTTCTTGCATTCTCCCATGTTAATGGTGAATTTGGTGATGAACCTGAATCATTGGTCTTTGATGGTTTGATCGGTATGAAGGACCCACCTAGACCAACTGTTAAGAGCGCAATTGCTAGATTGTACAAAGGTGGTGTCCGTGTTGTGATGATTACTGGTGATAGTGAGACCACTGCAGTGGAGATTGCTAGAGAGATTGGTATGATCATTACTGATCCTTCCAAAAACGTTGTGAATGGTGAAAAACTCGATTCAATGACCGACGAGGAGTTGTCTCATGCAATTGCTAACGTCTCTGTTTTCGCTAGAACTACTCCAGAACACAAGGTTCAAATCGTCCGTGCATTACAAAGACGTGGTGATATTGTTGCAATGACTGGTGATGGTGTTAATGATGCTCCAGCTTTGAAACTCGCTGATATTGGTATTGCTATGGGTAAGATGGGTACTGACGTTGCCAAAGAGGCTGCTGATATGGTGTTGACTGATGATGATTTCTCGACTATCCTGCATGCTATTGAAGAAGGAAAGGGTATTTTCAACAACATTCAAAACTTCTTAACGTTCCAATTGTCTACCAGTGTTGCCGCTTTGTCTCTTATTGCCTTCTCAACATTGTTCAAACTCCCAAACCCACTTAATGCCATGCAGATCTTGTGGATCAACATTTTGATGGATGGACCACCAGCTCAATCATTGGGTGTTGAGCCAGTTGATAACGAGGTCATGAATAAGCCTCCAAGAGCAAAGGGTGCTAAGATTTTGACTGATGCATTGATCAAGAGGGTCTTCTTGAACTCTATTTTCGTTATTGCTGGTACTATTTATGTTTACGTCAGGGAAATGAAGGATGACAAGATCACAGCAAGAGACACAACTATGACATTTACCTGTTTCGTTCTGTTTGATATGTTTAATGCTTTAAGTTGTCGTCATGCTACAAAATCATTCTTCGAACTTGGATTCCAGAACCAAATGTTCAACTACGCAGTTGCAGGCTCTTTGCTTGGTCAACTATGTGCCATTTACGTTCCATTCTTCCAGAGCATTTTCCAAACTGAGGCTTTGTATTTCTCTGATTTAGTTTTCCTGACTATTATTTCGAGTTCTGTGTTCTGGTTTGACGAAGGTAGAAAGTACTTTGCCGCTCAGTACCAGCAAGTTGGTGGTCAATCTATGGTTTGAAACCATTCTCTTCCGTATATAGTGAAAAACAAAAAGGAACAAAGTGGGGTATATCTATAGAGTGAGTTGTAATAAAACTTCATACAAGTTATAATTTCATTATTCATTAAATCTTTGTCGTGGTTTCTATATGTAAGAATTAGATTGTTTCAGATGCTGCTTTTTTCAATCTGTTCATGATTGCGAGACCTTCGTCGGTTTCATCAACAGCTTCGACAAATATGACGTCGACTTTTCTCTCATCAAGATCTCTTAACCACTTGAAGAGACCTCTGGAGACTTCTTCTTTTGTTGATCCAAGTGATTCAACAACACCTTTAAAATGCGAACCTGTGAAATGTTGGGTTGTAAGGAGAGCAAGAGACAAGTGCTCTATTTTGTTTTCCTCGATGTATTTGTTGATAGACTGTTCATTTTCCACTAGAATAACTTTAGCGGTAGGTGAGTAGTGTTTATACTTCATTCCTGGTGTTTTAACGGGTTCATTTTCATCAGCCACACGTTTAGCTACTCTGACATTTGCCCATGCTTCTCCACCAACTTTCTTGATCTGTTCAAGACTAACACCACCTGGACGTAAGAGCATTGGTGGGTTACTCAAGCCATCAACTACTGTTGATTCCACACCAACGTCTGAAGATCCTCCGTCTAAGATCATTGGGATCTTTGATTGAAGATCATGATACACGTGTGATGCACGGGTTGGACTAGGACGTGTAGATGCATTAGCAGACGGAGCTGCAACTGGAATATCAGCCAAGTGGATCAAAGCACGAGCCACTGGATGAGAAGGCAGTCTGACGGCAAATGTCGGTTGACCGGCCGTTGTGAGTTTTGAGAGTTTGGAGTTATCATTAATTGGCAGTAAAATGGTAAGTGGTCCCGGCCAGAATGCATCAATCAGAGGCTTATATATCTCTGGAATTTCTATGTTAAAGAACTTTGGGATCTGCGATTTGGATGAAATATGAGAAATGAGTGGGTTATCAGCTGGTCTATTCTTTGCTTTGTAAATGTTTCTCACAGATTGGTCATTGAAAGATGAGCCTCCAAGTCCATAAACGGTCTCGGAAGGGAATGCAACAACATCATCACTATGTGCTAAGATCTTAGCAGCTTTTTCCAGGTTTTCCTTCGTTGTTGGGTCCGAGATTGTCAAGTTGTCGTTGGTATCAAATCTGATAGACAGGGGATCAACGGGGAGGATTTGAGTTGTGAATTTATGTTCTGTAGACATTTTGCGAATGATTGATGAGTGTAATAAAGTAGCAAGAAGTTTGATACTCTTACTTTGTCTCATAAAAGAGTTGACTTGCTGAGGAAATTGTTTCCCGATGAGTCTGTGCACCTTCAAATTTTTTTTTTTTTCTTTGTCATCGTTTTTCGCTCCAGAACTCTGCTCAATCAGGAAACCCCCCCCCCTTTTTTTTAAACTATGATGCAAGTGAATCATTGTCCTGTATAAACTCATAAGATTTGATCTTAAGAATAAGATTATTTGCTATAACTTTGCTTAATAATGTTTTTTTTTTTTTATCAGGGATTTCAAGATCTCCTTAAATACTGAAAGAACATGTGTAAACGTAGGTTTGTGCCACTAGAAACCCAAACACCATCTTAACTTAACTAGCTATATAAAAGTACCTACTATTGTAAAAATATTTAAGATATTAGAGGTTTTGAAGCTTAAATATTATGTATTCTACAGTCTAAATTAATATGAGATGCTTATTTTAACTGATAAAACTGGTTTATTCGGCAAATTATTTCAACCGACAAAAATAGAAGATCTCTTCTTCGACTTTTGAGCTGTTCACTCTTCAATGATTTCCGAGATTCAGAAAAAAATTCTGAAATTCAGTTGATCATTAGTACAAATAATTCGATTAGTCATGTTCTAAGAAGTAAAATTCATTATTTA
This sequence comes from Petasospora bimundalis, assembly GCA_030569745.1. NCBI lineage: Eukaryota > Fungi > Ascomycota > Saccharomycetes > Phaffomycetales > Wickerhamomycetaceae > Petasospora > Petasospora bimundalis. The sequence goes on along the minus strand of JAJMLR010000044.1, from coordinate 69,479 downwards.
AATCTTCATTATATATTACAATTGATTAAGAAATTTTGAATTTAAACTGCAATAGCAATATCCAGTGGTGTTTGGGTGTTACTTTATATATATACTGACGGTATAATAACGTTCATAAGGTAAGTTTAAAGCTCTATTTCCATATATTAAATAATAGGTTTTACAGTGTGCTTTCTGTCGGATCAACCGTTAACCTTATGATCACCTTCAACGGCGACGCTGTTTCCCTACATTCTAAGCTATAGTGCTGACCGCTTACTTTTAGTGGGGCCTATACGATGGCCTTAGTGCTGCTTCAATTATAACTCGTGTAGTAACATATTCAATTTATCACGTACATATACACGATTAAAACATATGAGCGCTGAAGTATATGTATAGTTGATTGTGGTTGTTCTTCCATAGAGTTTTGCCCTTTAAGTTGATTTTCGAAGTCGCTTCGGATTTCTCTGTTTGGCCATGAACGGACAAAATTGTCCCTAGTCGAAATTAAAGTTTGTACAACAGGAATCTCACAAGACAAACGGTCATAAGGACAAGTGGTTGCTGCATAGGATAATGACAATTTCTTTTTTAATAGTGCTTCAAGAGTTGGTAAGAACTGTAGAGTTTTTCCTCCTTCCCGAGGCACTAATCTATTTCCTGTGTTTTTATCCGACAAAACGGTATACGCAAGATTTCAATTAAAGCTGCACAAAAGTTGGGGTTGCATCATTTCGAATGACCTTTTCAAATGTCGAAAGGTTGCTACCTTTGGCAAATGGTGAGATTTGATCTCCAACAATTTGTGGGTCCTAGACAAACAGAGATCTCTGAGCTCAAGAAAACGTTCCTTCCATCCAGGTCTTATTTGCCATATCTTTTGTTATATTGACAAATCATCAACAAAGCCACAGGGTCCTTTCAGCTTGCTGCAACGGGTATGAAATAAGCCGCGCCCCATACGAGGGCCCAGCCAGAGATATGCACCGTTTACCGTCTCGATGTCCGGGGGAAGTCATCCGTGTCCGGGGGAGGGGAGAAAAGTAGCAAAATTTATGCGCGGAGAAATCGCTGTGCGTCTTAGTCGGGGGGAAAAACCTGAAGACAGGACAATTATCCAAGTGGGCGGGGGGACACGGACAAACCAGGAATCAGCAGTTGATCCGATTAGCAGAGCTCCACACAAATGATGTGTTTTTCCCAATCCCAGTCAACTGGCGTGATTTTGTCTTCAATAAATTATTGAAATAAGTGGGTGTGTGACTCGTATAATTTGCTAGTCCCCTGTCTCTACCCCAGAGTCATACGATGACTACTCTGTGTCTTTTGCTTTGAATTGGGAATAGCCAAAAAGGGAATTCTTAACAAAACTGCACAACACAATCACATTGTTGAATACTTCGATTATGAAGATTCCCCTCTTTGATTTTGGTCTGATAGAATTAGGATTTGCACTGTAGACAACTAGAAATACTCCTTTGCATCACGAGCTTTCTATTTTCCAATTACAACTTACGTATAGTTGAGCAGCGAGAAACTTATGCAGAAACCCCTCAAAGTTCACATCTATGGACAATTTCCCGTTGGGAATTAATCCACAGGAGATGTGCATGCAAGAAGCCTAGGAAAGCTGCCCACTGGTGTTTCTTTCCCTTTCTTAAACCAGGTGTTGACTAGTCGGACATGAAAGTTATACAGTTTCGGTGGAAGCAATTCACAAGAACTATTCAAAAAACACACACAAAACAAAACACATACATTTAGTAGATATCTGAGACATCAATAGTCGAAAATAATAAGACAAGGAAAAAAAAAGAACAATTTACTTCTCATTTGTCTCCAATATGTAAGTTTTTCCGATCGGACAAACTTAGCTCCCCTCTTCGCTCCACGATCACCATTTGAGGCTAAAAACCAAGAAAAAAAAAAAAACACATTGCACATAGGAAACTGTAAAACCTTCGTCTTATTCCAAGGTACAGCTTGGCAGCTTGGCTGGAACAATTGCGGACTTTTGGACAAATGCCGTGCTGTGTTATGCACGGTTTCTCCATCCCCCTTAGAATAGCTGGGGAAGGGGGGCGGGAGAGGGGTGGACACAGAGTGCCATGGGACAAAACCTATGTTACTGGCTAGCAATGACCATTAACAGATGATGAGAAGATTTGTGAGATGTGGGGTGCGAGACTCCCCCAGATTTGCGACTCGTAGTTTATTCCGTCTCTCTGTCCGCAAACTATAAATACAAGCAACCATCCCCCACGGAAGAAGTGAAGATCTCCTTGGCCCCTCGGAAAATAATACAACCACATATTATTACGCTATCATATCTTTATCATGGGGTTGGAAAACAACGCACTGATCAAAAGATATATCAATCTTGATGAGAAGACCGAAGGGTCCACCACCGTTGCTATCTTGGTGGGTATCTTTGCCGCCTTTGGTGGTATCCTTTTTGGTTACGATACCGGTACTATCTCTGGTATCTTGGCCATGAAGTATGTCCTTAAGACATTCCCTCGTGATGAACCAGGTTTGAACGGTGAACCAGGTGTGTTCTCATCTTCTGAACATTCTCTTATCGTCTCCATCTTATCTGCAGGTACTTTCTTTGGTGCACTTGGTGCTCCTTTCCTCGCTGATACCCTTGGTCGTCGTTGGACATTGATCATTGCTACCCTTGTTGTGTTTAACTTTGGTATCATCCTTCAAACTGCATCATCATCCATTCCACTTCTCGTCGCTGGTCGTGCCTTTGCTGGTCTTGGTGTTGGTCTTGTCTCTGCTGTTATCCCATTGTATCAGGCTGAATGTGTCCCTCGTTGGATTAGAGGTGCCATCACTTCTCTTTATCAATTTGCAATTACTATTGGTCTTTTGGTTGCTTCTTGTATTAATCAAGGTACTCATAATATTGATGGTCCAGCATCTTATAGAGTTCCAATTGCAATTCAGTTCATCTGGTCAGCTGTTATCAGTATTGGTATGTTCTTCCTTCCAGAAACCCCTCGTTTCTTCATCTTGAAAGGAAGAGAACAGGAGGCTGCACATTCTCTTTCAAGACTTAGAAGATTACCAGCAGACCATCCAGCAGTTATTGATGAGTTGGGTGAGATCAAGGCTAACTTCGAGTATGAATACGCTCAAGGTGGTGGTGGTTGGATTGATTGCTTCAAGACCAAGAACAACCAATTGAAGAGAGTCATGACTGGTGTTTGGTTACAAGCTTTCCAACAGTTAACTGGTATCAACTTCATCTTCTACTATGGTACAACTTTCTTCCAGAACTCTGGTATCAGTAACAGTTTCTTGATCAGTATTGCAACTAATGTTGTTAACGTTGGTATGACATTGCCAGGTGTTGCTCTTATTGAAGTCCTTGGTCGTCGTTCCCTTTTACTCATTGGTGCTGCTGGTATGTGTGTTAGTGAGTTGTTGATTGCTATTATTGGTGTTTCTACAAACTCTGACTCGGCAAACAAGTGTCTTGTCGCTTTCACATGTATTTTCATTGCTTTCTTTGCTTCAACTTGGGGTCCAATTGCTTGGGTCATTATCGCTGAAATTATGCCTTTAAGTATTAGAGCTAAGGGTGTTGCATTATCTACGGCTTCGAACTGGTTGTGGAACTTTGGTATTGCATATGCTACTCCATATTTGGTTGATGATACTCCAGGATCTGCTAATTTACAATCCAAGGTGTTCTTCATTTGGGGAGGTTGTAACTTCTTGTGTTTCTTCTTTGCCTACGTAACTATCTATGAAACAAAGGGATTAACTTTGGAACAGGTTGATGAAATGTATGACGTTATTCCACAAGCTTGGAACTCGAGATCATTTGTACCAACGGATCACAGATTCACAAGAGCCGTTGGTGGTGACCTTAGTGATGAACACAGTATGGGTGATGCCGAGAAACTGAGATCCCATGGTGACAATGTCGAGAATGTCAACACTGAGACAACTGTCTGAGTCAATAGTATATGTTTTTTGTGTTTATGTTTATGTAATATCCAATTTGATATACAATTTTGATCTGATCTATAAGAAGTGATTTTATTGGAGTGTTTGATCAATGATCCCGATTTGTAAAACTACTTTAAAGATAATTACATTATTAGTATATTGAAATTGTTATATAAAAATCCTTAGTGGACTACTTTGTGGAGTCTGCTCCGGTCTTTGCACCCTCAGTAGCGCCACCAAGAGCACCAGAAATGTACTCGGCAGCTTCGTTTAAGGATTGCTTAGCACTCTCAACATACTCCTCAGCTGTCTCAGAGATAGATTTACCAGTTCCCTGAGCCTCAGCTTTACCAGAATCGTGACCAGATTGAATAGAGTCACCGAGGGATTGAGTGGTAGACTTGGAGCTCTCTGGCTGAAGACCGGCCTGAGCCTTGTCAACGGTGTCGGTAACACCTTCCTTGGCCCTCTGACCAAATGTCTTTTGGTCTTGTGGAGTAACAGCCTCGGAGAGTTTATCAGAGAAGTTCTTTCTTGTTGAGTCGGACATTGTTTAAATTTGGGTTTTCTTTGTTGATGGGTATTTTGATATGAATTCAGTACTTATTCCAATACAGATGGGGAAATCTTGTCCTTTTTATACCTGTATCGAACGCAAATCAAGTCAAAGAAAACCACTTCGCCTCTATTTATTGATGCGTGATGAAATTATTTGATAGCAATAACTCATAAAGGTTGCTGTGCGGGGGGGGGGGGCTCAAGGGTGCTTGCGTTGCCACACTTTACGAACAATAAAGGACCCGAGAACTCACCATTTTAACAATAGAGAAGCGTAATCCCGTATTTGTCACTATATTGAGAACCAGACCATATATACAATTGTTCTTTAATTTGCATAATCTCCTTTGATTAAAAAGAGAAAGATCAAGGAAAACCCTATATAACCCGACACATTGGAAGTGAAGGGCCATATATAAGACGTCATAATTGTACATGATTAAATTATACCGCAATCATATCGAGCAATAGTATTCATAAATAGCAACAATTGTAAGAGCAACAATAAAATGTTCAAATTAAAACGAGCCGTTTTAAGGTATCACAAGTAAATAACACTCCCTGCGTTTTCCATTATGCAGAGTCTATGACGACAAGCCATATATAGTTGCTTCGACGATCTAAAATTACCGATAGAATATATTCCTCGGTGGTAAATGACGTTATCTTGTACAGAAAGTAGTAAGGAATCTAACTTTTTTTTTTCTTTAATAGAACTACAATTTAAATAAAGATTACGCCAATTATCCTCTATGTGTCAGAAATTGTGTCAAAAAATTGTGCCACTTTTTCACAAACGGCGATATACCCAATCGGGACAGTTTTGCGCATTTTTCATATTTGTAGGGGGGGGTGGCAGTTGTGGGCTGCCATTTCCTCTACTTAACTGAACAAACAACTTTCACTTGAAGAATAACAAAGGATATAAACAACTGAGATGCCCGTGAACACAAGTGAGGGCTCTAGGGATCACACTATTTCTCTGCCTCGTTGGGCCAGACGTGAGAATAACCCAACCAACTCAAACAACTACGCCATACCAGAGCATGACGAGGATTCTGATTTCTCTTTTGATGAAGGTGATGAGGCTTTGCCTATACCAATTCCTGTAACCACCGATTCAGAGAGAGAATTTTCAACTGTGTTGGACCCTGTGGTAAGATGGGTTGACCAACAACCAGGTCGTCGTTCTTCCCATTCACGCTCACTGAACACAAGACCTGGAAGGACCTCTACATCAGACAGACTATCAACGATCTACATGAATAATAATGCCAGTATTGCAACGTCTTCACGTGATAGTGGTAACAATAACACGAGATCCCCACGTCTTTGGATAGCGGATCTGGGCGCTCCTCACTATTCACATAACAATGAACGCCATCAACTACCTCGTCATCCAAGAACATTCCAACGATATGATCCTTCGCCAGTACCATTGGAAGTTGTGACGAATAATTCATCATCCGATGCTGATCTTCTCAGGGCCTTGAATATTAGGTCTGCGGTTGACTTGTCGGCTAGTCAATTCTCTACAAGGACAGTGACAAATCCATATTCTCCTGGATCTAATCCTCGTCATCAGAATCGATACCATAGAGGATCAAACTCAACGGAAGCTACAACAAATTCTTCATCACTTGGAAGAGGATCCAGTATCTTCTCGCATAATGCTACCCATTTCTCCACAAGGTTCCGGTATACAAAGACTTTAACTTCACATATGACACAATTTTTATCAGAGAGAAGAGCACATGGTGTTTTACATGATGAATATTTACAACAAAAGAGTTCGAATAGGAAACGTACTTTTAGAGAAGTTATTGGACAACAAGAGATGAATCCTTATGAGAAGTATAAGTTTGACAAAATCAGACCGAGATCATCTGTTTTCTTAAAAGCTGGGATGTCATTTGATTATGAAGGTATACTAAATGTCAACATTGTTAATGTTGTTGAAGATGAAAAAAGATCAATCAATAAGTCTATGACTGGATTTATGATATTTGATGATCCAGGATCTTTAAAGTATTGGTTAAAGACTCATACAGCTCGAAAATTCTCCAAATATGCACTGAGAAGTGATCAAAAGACGTTGAATTTTTCAGCCACAATCATTGATTTTGAAGATGAGGATTTAAGATTTGAGACTTTGGAGTCAGATAGACATTCACAGAGATCAAATTCATATGACAACCTCTTGGAATCAACAGCTTCAAAGGAGCCACATGGTTTACATGGCTGTTTGATCTGGTCACAAATTGACCTTTGGCAATTACTACCACCGTTTCAAGACATTTCAAGAGATGTTATTCAATCTATAATTATCTGTACAGATTGTCTTTCTTTACTTCAAGAACGGTATGTCTTATTCAAGCTTTACTTTGATGGATCTAATGACTATCCTGATATGATTGGCTCTTTGAACAGGTCTACCGGAGACATGTGCCTTATTGCTACCCAAGATCAAGAAACACCAAGTACATCATCGATGCAGATGGTTGATATGGGTAGAGGATTCATTGGAAGAAGAACTGCTTGTCCAAGTATTAACCTCTCAGCTTGCTCAAAGAGACACACATTGGATTCCGTGACAATATCTTGATCTTCCAAATGAAATATTTATTACTATTATTATGATAATCACATTGCTATTTGTACTTAATCCATATAGATCTTTTTCATAGGCAGAAGAGCCATATGAGGGGTGCGTATTACCGGATACAGCAATATTCGCGGACCATTACATAAGCAGAAAAGTTTCGCGAATTTTTCACCCATTGCGGGCGACTCCGTTGGTAAAGTCGACGAAAGCAAAAAGTTGTGAGATGTTTCGAAGTTGAAGTGGAGAAGTTCATCAAACTTTAGAAGAACAAACATATATATATAAAAAATGGTCAAACTCACACAGATTGAGGACGAGCAGGAGGCTGTGTTTCAGGAACAGCAGGCTAAGACACAGGCTGATGCCCCAGTTGTGGATGATGACTACGAGACCGATTCCGAGTCCGATGACGACTTTGATGAGAACGAGACTCTCTTGGAGAGAGTTGTTGCCTTGAAGGATATCGTCCCACCAAAGCAGAGAACTGCTATCTCTGACTTTGTCTCTACTGTTTACAACACCGTTTACACTGGTGTCTCCAAGACTGGTAACTTCACTTGGATCATCACCACTTCTGCTTTGCTCTTGGGTGTCCCATTGTCCTTGTCCATCTTGGCTGAGCAGCAGTTGATGGAATTGGAAAAGGAGTTCAAGTTGCAGCAGGGTGCTAATGACATTTTGGCTCCAGGTTCCGAGACCGGTGCTGCTCCAGCTCCAGCCTCTGCTTAAGAAAACAGAACATCTCTCTCTCTCTCTCACATAACATCTTCTTCATGACATCTTTCATCTTACCCTTTTTCATCCCGCCTCACTTATCGCCATACAACATTAAAAAAAAAGTCAATTCACAATATTGACAACCCATCACAACGATCTTACAACGGTATTATTCCTTCATTCGAAATGGAAAAGTCACCTCCATGTACATATCTTTTTCTACTGTTTGTCTTACTTTTTTATATGACAACGTCATTCTTCTTTATTACAAATGTTTAACGGTTTATTTACTCTTTTCAATTGAATTTCAAAAAGAGAACCAAATGTATAATGTTACTATATATATCATATCATCATACGTACTGTGTTTTTCTATTTTTTGTATTATATATCTTGTATTTCTAGGTTTAGATCACTTTCTTTGGATGTTTAATAGATAAAGCCCAGATATCCAAATAAGTTGTTATTTCATAAATGATCTCTAAGATGAACATTGCATGGAATCCTAAACTTAAACCGAAACCTGTCCAGATCAAATCACCAGTTATAGAATCGGAGCTGTATCCCATATTAGTTAAAAGTAAGTATAATAAGAATTCTGCAATTGGTATGAATGAAGAAGGTGTTGTTATTGGGAAAGATTGCTTTGTTAAATGACCAATGATAATTCTACCAACTGCAAATGCAATTGTCAAACCAATTGTCAAAACAAATGGTAGGAGATATTTCTCAATGATCAATGGGTTGAAAATTAACCAGGCAAAGACAGTGATATAATAGGCAAAGAATGGTAGGATACCTTTATAAGCAGAAAGTGATTTCTTCAAGTCATGATTATAGTAGACAGATACGTTATGTCTTGCGCTTTCAATGTTGAAATAGATACCAATAGTACCAAAAACAGTGAATAGATCAACTGGAGTAAGTTCAAACTGAGAACTCATATTAATGAATGATAAATCGAGTTCACAAATACCATACTTCCAAATTGATGGACCATAGATACCGGTGATGATAAACATACCAATGATACTAAGAATACCCTCCACTGGGCCTGAGAACTCAGACAAGAATAACTTATGAGTATGATATTCTTCCCATGTACTCAAGTAGAAATTGGCCAAAGTACCAAATTGTGAAAGCACAAGGATCCATGAATAACCCATACCGACAACAGAAGCAAAGACAATTGTTGATAACGTTGTGTTTACTGCATCAACACAATGATCGAATAATTCACCCAATGGACCACTTTGACCAGTCCGACGTCTTCATATTGTTAATACACACGATAAGAGAGGAAAAAGAAAGACAGAAAGAGTACTTACGCATGGATACCATCACAGGCATCAAATGTTTGGTAAAGAAAGAGACCAATTGCATAGGTGAAGTAAGTCCAACGGGGTTGATCAGAGACCAAGTAAGGATCATAGTAGAAAACTGTTGCCAAGTTGATCAAGATGAATACAAAACCAAGCAGTGTAACGACATTTGGTCTGTTTTATATTAGTTTCTTTTCTGATAGGTATCAAAGACAGATAACTTACGCCATCCATAATGGGAAGATCCTCTCAAACTTGACCCAGAAGGGTTTAAGGATGTACTTTGTTGTGAGTGATCTATCTTCACTTTGGTACCTTCATAAGCAAGTTAGTACTCGTCTTCGCCGGTCGTATATGCTTTATATAACACATTTTCTTGATTTTAGAAAAAACACCACTTACTTGTACTCCTTCAAGTGATGAAGACTCTCAAATGGAAGGAAAAACCCCATAATGAGCTCAATTCGGTTCAATTATTAAATCTTTAAGATGTTTTCATTTGCGTTTGTATGAAAATGTTCGCAAATTAACGAAATTTCTTTGCGCAAACGTGTCTCGGCCGTAAGCATGTGAAAAACAGTTCTCTCTACAACATATTAAACAAAATACGTTTTATTTACAAGTGGCCAGCATCTTTGCAATAACAGCTAAAAGTTGATCATTTTCACAAGCTGCAGCAACACGTTCTTTATCATTAAGTTGTTTGTTAACTTGATTTTCACTCTGATGAGATCCTTCTTTCAACAATATGGTGATTCTATAACGTACTGGTAAACAACGATCTAAACGAACACGAATACCTAACCCAATAAGTGTTGCTAATGAACAATGTGTGATTGTTGGTGTTATTCTTATAGTCACTTGAGCCATTTCATCCTTGTTTCCGGAATCAACAACTTTTATATCTTCTAAATTAACAACTGATAATTGTCCAAGGGTAACTGGATGTTCTGGATCTGTTATATGTGCAATAAGATCGAATATTTCCTGTGAATCGATAGGATCTTCTTCTTCATCTGAATCAGATGCACTAGGAGATTCAGTGAAATCTGCTATTGATAATGATAAAAGTTCATTTAAATCATTAAATTTGGTCTCTTTATCATTTGCTCTTGTTGGTAATGACTTCTCATCAAGAACTGTTGGATTTGCATTAATAACTTCTGACATGTCTTCTCTTTTTCTCTTAATCCTCTTAATATTTTTGGGTTTGAATGTTATCCGTCAGCTTACGAATCTTTCAAAAAGTGTTGTTGGAAGAGCATACATTTTTCATTTGATAAGCAAAGAAATCTGAAGCGCTTATGTAAGCATAAACCAAACATATTACGTAAGCATAGAAGTGTTTGGATGTTTTTTGAAAGGTAAACAAATATTAAAACGTTAGTAATCGGCAATTAATCAATTGGCTTCTCAATTGCTGCTAATTGGTAGTCAATTAGACGTTGGTTAGTATCTGCTACTGGTTGATTATGAAGAACGTTATCTTGGCCATAGGGGGTGCGTCTTCCAGTGGTAAGAGCGTAAGTATCTTATCATAAGGTGATGAAGATGAAGAAGAAGAAGAAGAAGAAGAAGAAGATCACTAACCTTCAACAGACAATAGCCAAACTTATACACTCAATAACTAAAGACTCAGTTCTACTACAACAAGATGACTTCTTCAAGCCAGAGAATGAAATACCAATTGATAAAGAAACAGGTTTAGAGAACTGGGATTGCCCTGAAGCTCTGAACATGAAAGAGTTTGCTAAGGAGATCCAACATCTGAAACTTCATGGTAAATCAACTGATGATAACAGATATTCTAGTGATACAAAGGATCAAGATTTATCATCAGTATCACCCGAAATTATAGAACAGCTAAAACTTGTATTAGAACCTTTACTTATAGATACAAAACTAATAATTGTGGATGGCTTCATGATCTTTCATGATCCTGAAATTATCAATCTTTTCGATATTCGCATCTTCATCCAGTGCTCATAAAATACACTGAAAGCTAGAAGAGAAGCAAGAGCAGGTTACCAGACACAAGGTTCCTTTTGGGTAGATCCACCAGGTTATTTTGATCAAATGGTTTATCCAGGATATGTACTCTCTCACAAGTATCTATTCACGAATGATGATCCGGAATCTCAGACTTTCAAACAAGATCTAATCAAAAACTTGGATATAAGTGTCATTTCAAATGATAACGGTACACCATTAGATATCACAATGAAAGAGGTCACAGGATTACTACATAAGGAGCTATCTGTCAATGCTTGATATTAATTTACATATCACACCTATAATATAAATCACTTTTTAGACTTGCCAGTCTTCTTAGCCTTTTTCAGGGCCTTCATCTCCTCATCATAAACAGATCCAGCGTCAGTACCTTGCTTTCTCTTGTTCTTACTCTTTAATGCAACAACTTTACCAGTCTTCATGGCCTTGGCCATTACGCTTGGATCCATCTCAATCTCATCTTCGTTAATCTCGTCACTCTTGGAGATAATGGCATTGATCAATTCCTTATGTCTCTCGTTCATCTCTCTAACGGTGGCATCACCACCTTCAGTCAATTCAGTCTCCAATTCCTCTTGGACAACAGAGAATTGTGGACCCATGTCTTCACCGTTCATCTCGGCAACAACATCATCAACAACATCTGGCATATCCTGTTCAATGGACTTGGATAATAAGGATCTGAAATGGTTAGAAACCTTCTTGGCAATTTTGGCAAACATAGCCAAAGTTTGCTTGGCTTCAATTCCCAATTCTTTATGAATCTCATCAATACTCTTATGTTGTAATCCAACAGCAAGTAAAATAGCTTGCTGAATAGCAGTCAACTTCACTTCACCGATCTTACCACCAAAGTATAACAAAGAAATAGCTGGAACTAAATCAATAATGACATGGTAATCCAAAAAGTTCTTTGAATAAGACTCCAATCTCTTCAAATCAAATGGTGAGAAAACGTCATCTAACTGACTCTTTGTCAATTGTTCAATATTAACCATAGAACCAACACCTGCAGCAGACTCCATTATACCCAAGGCTTGAGAAGCCTTGAACTTTTTAAACTCAAATGATAACAAGTATAAGAATCTCTTGTGGAAATCCTTTGCAAACTCCTCCAACCATTTCTTTTCTCTATTCTTCAAGACATTGATAACAACACAAGTATGTTCACCGGTAAGTTCGTTAGCAGTTTGACGCAAATACACTGGAGTGAAGTTGTTTCTTCTCCAGAATTTTTGCAATGACTCAGTTAAACCATAAGAAACACCCAAGTAGTCCAAATGGCCTGGTGGCTTTTCAGATAACTGTAATAACAAGGGAGGTAATGTCTTTGCATCTCTCAATTTAACATCATCCTTCAAAAGATCAGTCTTCTCCAACTCAGAATCAGTGACTCTCTTGACGGCAAAGTTCTTCTTCTTAGAGGATTCAGACATATCCGTGAAATTACCCTCGTAATAATCTCTCAACAACTCAATTGCCCTTGTACCGTAACCCATACCGGCATAGTTTGGATTTGTAGCAATTCTAACAACACGGGCACCACTCAAACTGGCAAACTCCTCATCCTGGAACTGTTGAGAAACAAGCCATGGGATCAAATCACCACCAGCTCTCTGACCACGACTCAAACTGTTACGAACACTCTCCTTGGAGATTTCACCTTCAAGGGCGATTTGGATCACACAGATTGGGTCAGGGATTCTTCCTCCATTCTTATCAGCAGGTGGCAATAATACGAAGAGCTCATGCGCTGGGGCATCACTCATTAACTGAAGGTCATTTGGAGAGTTCTTGTAGTGCGAAGCAACGTAAAGAGCCATCATCTTAGCCAAAAAGTTTTCAGAGACTGGGTGGTAGGAGAACAAAGTATCACGGTTGACAACGAACAAGTCACATGTGGCTGGACTTGGTGTAGAACCGTATCTACTCTTAGACAACTGACAATCAAGACAGAGAAGCTTATTCATCCACTTCTCAACTGGATCACCAGGGGCATATCTAATAGGCTCATCAAGAGAAACTTCACGGAGCGTACGACCAAGAACCTCTGGACCGATGGACTTGTTGTCTCTGGAGTAATGTGCAGTATCATCATTTCTTCCATTAGTGGCGGACTGGTCACGCAACTGTTGGATAAGCTTGAGGGACAAAGATCTTCCAGTACCTTCGTAACCGTTAATGGTAGATGCCATGAATACTAAGTATGGACCCAACAGCTTCTTGACGACTGGGAGTGGAATGGCAGCAGCCTCGTCAATGACGACAAGTTCAGCCTGTCCTAAGACTTGAGAGTCAGTTGGAGCAATATATTGGATTGTTTGTCTATGTTGTCTCTTGATGTCAACTCTAACAATGGCCTTGTTGAAAGATGGGTTTGTGGATTGGATAATGTCATAGTCAATGTGTTCCTGGTAACCAAGTGCATCGAAACCCTTGAACACGAACTCGAACAAAGTCTTTAAATTCTCTGGGGATGGAGATGTGACGAAAATGTTAGAGTAACCGTGGGACACGGCCGCAGCCATGGAGATACCAAGTGCAGCAGATTTACCACGACCTCTACCGGCAGTGAGGGCGACAGTGGAGTTGAGTGTTTTCTCAGAAATAGCATCAACAAAGGTCATAATGGCACTGGCCTGGTTAACTGTCTTTGCAAGGGCCACGAGGGAACCGGCTGGTTGGACGTCTTCCAAAGATTGTTTTAATTCTAACAATTCTTGAGCCTTTGGTGTCAACTCATCATCATCCTTTGGAGGCAATGGCTTAACGTTCTTACCACCGGAAAGAGGAAGGACGTTAAGTTCATCATCAACAACAAGACAAGTCTCACATGAACCAAGAGAAAGAATAAATCTCTCGTTAAAACGGGCAACGACATCATTATGTGCCTCAGTTCTGTAACGACTGTGAATGTCCATTGTCATAGTGTAAAGCTGCTTCAATGAGGTCATGGACTTCAAAAGAATGACAACGAGACCACCACCTTCAACGGTTTCAATTGTTCTGGCAAGCAAGTTTGGTGTAATACCTTCGAAATCTTGGAGAACACACATACCGTAGGTATTACCGAGAATCTTTTCGGTTTCTTTGTAGTAGGTGTATCTGATCTGCTGGTTGGAAATGAAAGCTTCAAATGGATCAAGTTCATTAGCCTCACGAATACCTCTCTTGATTTCTTTCTTGATCTTATCCTCTCTTTTCTTTCTGTGAGATGTGAAACCCAAGAGCTTCTCCTTATAAGCCCACAAGACGGATTTATTCATTTTAAGATCGGCAGACATCATCAAGTAATGCAAGTTTGGCAGTTGGTTCTTTGCCTTGTCACCGACAATGACGAGGAAAGAACGCTGCTTCTCCTGGACACCATTACGGATGAGTGCTGGAATTCTAGCGTCGATAGCCTTTTTTCCCATGATACTCTAACTGTGATTGATGGATTTTAAAAGTATTTATCAATTAACAAAAAAGCATCTCTGCCGTATAGAATTTTTTTTAAAGTGCCATAATCAAATTCCGAGGGCGATGAGCACCAGCGCTGCATAACCAAGGCCCTCGGAATATATGGGTACTATATATGGTATGGGCACTGTTTACCTTTTGGTGAGCTCCAGCATAATTTTATAGTAAACACAGAATGCAACCGTACAGAGTTCCCCGTAATTCAGCTGTATTCCGAGGGGAGCCGGGTTGATGACAACCTGGGGAAGATGACACAAAGACAAAATACCAGCTTCTCTTGTTGAGTCTGATCGGCCAACAGAACACAGAGATCGGTGTTTCCTACCGAGCCACAAAGACAAAGACAGCCACAGAACCATACCACAGTCTACACAAAAGGACCCGCCCAGGTTATAATACACCACTAGTGAGTCATGAGACCCAACGATACTCCTGCTGTCTGTATTGAGTGGTCGGAAAGAAACTAACACACGAAATGAGAAGCTCTCTTATCAAAAATCAATATTCCCGATGTGTGCTGATCACATGAAGCTTCGGCTGACCGTACCACTGCCGAGTACACTCTCACTTTCACCACCACTGTCTCCTATGAACTTACTGGAAAAGCTGCCGAAGTTGGCACCACGCTCAAGCTTGCAATTCAAAGTTGGCCCACCGTTTACTGATACAACTTGCCTAAAGACCATCTTGAGCTCCGAAGGTCAACTGGTTATCCCTACAATATTCCCACGAATCGATAGGGGCTTTGAGATGGTAAGTAATGAATGGGTTGGATACAAAAGAAATTATTTTACCTTGGTTAGCTCATTTGGTTTTCGTGGTGTGCCTTTCTCTTCGTTTGCCCGTGAGAGGTACTCAGTTATAGATGAGTACACACACAGTATCAAAAACGTCATGTACTTTGGCTTAAGGTTGGTTTCAAGATGTCATGAAGACAAATCAAATGTCAAATTGATCCAGCATACAGCGAAGCGAGATCGTGGTCCCCAGTTTCCTCCAGCAGATCAGGTTGTGGTTCCAGGAGAATTACCACTGCATACTGTCATCAAGGAATCTGCAAACGTCAGAAATCATGGGAAGATCGCAAAACTTGACAGATTTTTCTTTTTTGACAGAGACAATCATGACTTGAGAGAATTTGGGATTTCAGGCTTGAAACATTACCCTATGTCTAAGATATCTAAGGTTGCACGCTTTGAGAGGGTGCAATTCACATCGTCCATTAACTTCAAGAAGGCGCTCCCCAACACAAAAAGGTTCACCTTATTTGTTGAATTGATAGCTTTTACAGATGATGATAAAGCAATACCAGTCGCATCAACACAGACACCTCCATTGATTATCCGTGGAAGATCGCCTTCGAATTACAGAAACATCCAGGGCCCGGGTTTCAAAGACAGGCTTACAGACCAGGCCAGTTTCAGCGACGATATGTGTGGTGTCGAAAGGTCTCCATGCTTTGGTATCTTGGATGACCTGAGAACTTATGAGATCTTGAAACAAGCTAACGATAGCTTGTCCTTTGGCCAGAGGGTACAACAGCAACAACAGAACAAGTTGAAAAAAAAGGCAAAGAGCAGGAAATCAACCTTAACTGATGCAACTGACGTTTTACGCAACACTAGCCATTCAAAGCTGAAACCGAAGAAAAACACCAAGGATGTTTTAAGGGTTATTAAACCGAGTAAGCTTGTTTCAGGATCTAAGAAAAGAGCGAACAAGAACAAGCAAAACGACAATAAGTATCTGTCATTCAAGATCGATCCTGAGGTTGGACGGGACCTGGAAGCAATAACCACTGACTTTTTTGGCACAGCATCAGCTATGGGATTCCACTTCCCTAGCACTTTAGACCCTGGTGTGGGTAGCATCTATCAACCTTTCCCTCCACTGACCGATTCTCGAGAGACAGAGAATAGCGCATTTGCTCGTGCATCATTGATTACCCTGAAATGCTCCACACCGCAAACACCTACTGCGGTTAACAAATCCATTGAGAATGAAGATGAAGTTGATGACCAGTCCCTTGATACCTCGTTCGGTATTACAAAGCTCTTTAATGGTGGGGACTTGCCCTTCCCTTCTTTCAAGAAGGATACTGGAGGGTCAAATGGAGGTTTGATGGAGTTTGATGATAACTTCAATGAGGAAGATGATGTTTTGAAGATAAATCGTTTCCAATTACCACTAGTTGATGAAGGTTTTAATGAAGGAAAATGTGAGAAGACACCATCTACTTTGGTTAACTTCGGTGATTTTGATGAGTTCCCAAGCTTCAGCCTGGGTTTTGAGCAATACTGACAACTTTAATGAGAGAAAGAGAGACCCATACTAATGACAATATTATCCAATTACAAAAACGTGCATGACTTATAATACAAAAAAATAACAATTCAGAATTGGGGCAATGTAGATTATCGAGGGGGCAATGCGATATGAATCTGCCATTTAGACACGGGCGCGATGAGGTCCCGAGCAAATCTTTTTACGGGGCAGGCTGGTACTTTGATAATAGAAACAAGTGCTCTTTGATGGCTATTGAATAAGAGCAACAGAGAAAATCATAATGTCAGAAGAAGACAGAGCTTCAGAGGCTATTGTGACAGAAGTGCAAGAAAATACAACCGAGGTTGTTGCCACAGCGGAGACACCGTTGCCGAAGACAGAAACAGAAGTCATCTCAAATAACACTACAGATGATACCAGTGCAGTTAAGCCAATGGATGAGCCATCTCAGCCAGAAAGTCTTGATACAGTAATGGAAACGAGTGCGTTGGAGGTATCCAAGGTGGAGTCTGGACTTCATGAGGAAAATACAGTTACTGCGGTGCCTGATCAGGCCGAAGCTTCAGAGGAACAAGATGACTTCCTCGGAAGTCTCTTAAAAGAGGCTGACCAAAAGATGGAAGCAACAACTGGAGTGAAAGACGAGGCTACAACAAAGGAAGATTCAACAAGTGATTCTAGCGATAGTGATGATTCTAATTCAGACTCAGACTCAGACTCAGACTCAGGCTCTGATGCTGAATCTGAATCTGATTCTGGTTCTGATTCTGATTCTGAGTCCACAGATGCCGAAGACGAGTCTCTCAAGGATGAGGAGACATCAGACAATGAACAAGAGTCAAGTGGGCCGATCACATCAAAGAATGAGGTCAAAGACGAACCAGCAGAGCAGTTACCGGATGATTTTGTAATCGGTGAGAATGAACCAATTCAACACATTGGACAGATAACAGGGTTTGTGGACAAAAGTGTCATTGTGAAAAGTAATACATCTGGTGAATTCAGGTTCCTAAAAGAAGGATCTATTCTTTGCTTTGAAGACAGATCTCCAATTGGGTATTTGTTTGAGATTTTCGGACCAGTCGCCCAACCGATCTTCAGAGTTAAGTTTAATAAGGAAGAAGAAATTGAGAAGTTCAGGACCAAGAAGAACGAGAAGGTATTCTACGTTGTTCCAAAATCCAGCTTTGAATATACCGATAGTATCAAAGCCATAAAGGGAAGTGATGCCAGTAACTGGAACGATGAAGAGATCCCAGAAGAAGAGCAGGACTTCTCCGATGATGAGAAAGAGATGGAATCAAAGAAGCAGAAGAAACAATCCAAAAAGAAGAAGAACAGTAACAGCTCCAAGAGACAGAATGAGGAGGGTGAGAAAGAAGGCGATAGTACCACATCAAGCACACAACAGAGTAAGAGACAACAGGTTCATCACAGTCACAACCACAACCAGCAGAAGCCTAACTGGTCATCAGCTCCAAGACAGAATAACAGTCAGGAGTCTGATCGTTCAAGGGGATATCAATCACGGTCTCAAAGGGAGCAACAGGGAAGACCAACCAATGCAGCACCATATGGATTCCAACCACCAATGCCACCTTTCCCAATGGCACCAACTTTCCAAGCTCCTCCACAGATGATGATGGGGGCTCCTCGTATGCCAGGAATGCCAGGAATGCCAGCGATGCCAGCGATGCCAGGAATGCCAACGATGCCAGGAATGCCTTTCCCTATGGCACCTACACCTCCCCAATTCAACGGTTTCCCACCTGTAGGTTCCCAACCCCAAAATTCCATGCAAATGCAGCAGTTTTACCAGATGATGATGATGCAACAGTTTATGCAAGCCAACGGCCAAAATGGTTATCCAAATCAGAATGTGCCACCGCCACCACCACCACCAAGTAATAACCAACAGTGAAGAGGTTTTTATGACTACTATATAATATTGTTCAAGATCATTAAAATGCATATGCCCTAATTATAAACTCATAATATTTCCCTCTCTGAGAGAAATTTGTAGGCGTTCTTCGCCTTATCAATTGCCAGAGGAGGGTATCCAGCAGCACGAGCAACATTTATTGCATGTGATCTATCTGTAATACCATCCACTAACTTGTGTGTCATTTTTATATCATCACCATCGTTTATCAATGCGGTTTGTTTAAATGAAAACCTCTTTTGTACTCCATCTCGTTCCAACAACGTTGCCACTTCTTTACCAAAATGTGTCGCAAAAAGGACTCTTGATTCATTAACTTCGTTTAAATGGCAAAGCGTTGAGAACGCAATGGCAACACCTTCTCTGCCACTGGTTCCCCTTCCAACTTCATCCAAAATGGCAAGTGATCTCTCCGTAGCACCATGAAGTATGTACGATACCTCAAGCATCTCCACCATAAACGTACTTAGCTGGTTCATGACGTCGTCATTAAATCCGACTCTACTAAATATCTTATCAACAAGACCAATCTGTGCGGACTGAGCAGGAACAAAACAACCAATCTGCGCAAGAATGACGATAATGGCATTTTGTCTCAAGAAAGTGGATTTTCCGCCCATGTTGGGACCTGTAATGATCCATCTCTTAGTATTACCGTCCAGAGTACAATCATTGGGAACAAAGTTCCTTAGTTCCTTCTTCAACCCTTCCTCAGCTACCAAATGTCTCCCTTGAATAATCTCCAGAGAGGTCGACAGATCCAAAGTTGGGCAGACTAGATTCTTCTCCACTGAGAGTGTTGCAAATGAAGTTATGACGTCAATGTACTCGATTGTCCGTGAACTTTGCCTTAACTGAACACTCAGAGAGTTGACTTTCTTTTTCAGTTTCCGAAGAACAGCTTGTTCTTCGTGTTGAATTAATAAGACCGTGCTCTGTATACTATGACCTATAGTGGTCCACTGATAAAATTCTAGCCATCTAGTAGATTTTGACTTTCCACCTGTCGCATCACTGCTTCCTGGAATTAACTCAACAATTTCATCAAACTTATTCTTTGCACCTCCCCTAACGAATACCTGATGATCACCAGAATTTGTTACTTTCAAAGAAACCTCCTTATAGTCACCATTGACAACTAATATCTCGTGAAGATGTCTTTCCAGTTCAGACTTTTCATTGTAGAGCTTTGTAAGTTTAGTATGCAGCTTAGAAAGCTTTGAGGATGCTTTCTTCTTCACAATGAAGTTAGGCAAATTGAATGCATTAACAGAGCCTGTCTTTACTCTCTTTTCAAGAATTGTCGGATAAATTTCAGCTTCCTTCTGTTCTTCCTCCAATTTCAAATCTTCTAAGATTGCATCTTCATCCAGGTCAGAGAGTATTTCGGATGCCAGCTTTCCCTGAGGATTGAAACGCTTGACAAGAGGGCCCAAGGATCTCTTCGACTCCGCACTCTGCAGTGATTGTTGATATATGATACTTTCAAGCTCGTCTGTAGTATTGATTGAATGTGCAAGTCTGATTAAATCAAAATGAGAACCTTTACCCAATGCAAGTCTCTGAAGTATACGGCTTATGTCGTGGATACGTCTCAATTTTGATATTACAGTATTTCTGAATGTTGTATGGCTCACAAATTCACCAACTAAGCGTTGTCTCATTTGGAGCTCACCCAGGTCTCTTGTAGGTGCAGAGAGCCACATACCTAACAATCTTGAACCACCGGCAGTCACAGTACGTTTGATTGAAGAGAACAATGATCCTACTATCTTTCTGTTTCGCATCGACACATGCAACTCCAACGATTCACTTGTTCTCGAGTCAATAAACATCAAACTATCAGGATGTTGCTTTTCTGGGAGTTGAAGACTAATAGTGGTTCCAGGTAAATGTTCTTCCACATAACGGAGAATGGTCCTAAGTGCAGATGATTCCCAAATAGTAAGGTCTCTGAACGACTTTTTCAGGTCAGTTCTAGTGAAGTTAAACATATAATAGAATTCTTCAAGCGTTTTGTGACGTGTTGGAGGTGTGAAATGGTTGATGAAGAATTTTTGAAATCCCACAATTTCTGAGTACCATTTTCCACTGTTAACGACATTGACGAACTCATCATCGCTAATGACGATTTCAGAGGGTTGAATTCTCGTAACTGTGGACATGAGGTCTTCAAGCCTTACTTCTTGCACAAAGAGAGATCCCACAGAGAGATCCATCCACGATAAACCTATCTTAGCATCTAAATCTGGCTCCCTCGTAAAGAGTTTCTCAGGGAATCTGATACAAAGAAGGAAATTGTTTTCTTGCTGATTGAGGAAAGCTTCATCCACAAGAGTTCCAGCTGTGACAATCCTTGTAACTCGACGAGGAAGTACTTTGCTCTTCCCATCTGGATCATCTTCTCCTTCACATTGTTGAACAATCGCAACCGATTCATGGAGATCCTGGACAAGAACCCTCAAATATCTTTCCAATTGCGAAAGTGGGAACCCTGACATGGGTACTGCAAAGTCTGTCATACTCTTACGTGTGAGTGTGATGTTGAGCTTCTCTGCATACTCAGATGCCTGCTCAAAGTAAAGCTCATAGAAGGCACCAACCTGAGTGAGAACAACGTATCCTTTGTGACGATCCATAACTTCTCGAATCGACTTTAAAAGAGGTGGCAGTAAGACCTTTTTATCACCGAAGGAGTCCCATTTCAACAGAGGCTCTTCAATTCCTTCTTCTATTGGTTCTGGTTTAATTAGCTTCGGCAGTTGTGAGATCCTTAGCGTTGTGGTAGTGGTTGTGTCCGTTTGATGAGTAGAATGGAGCCGAGATCGTACAGCTCTTCTTGCAGTCAATGACACGCATCGGAAGACCCGTGTGGGACAGCTTGGAATCATCGTTCCACGTACTCCAACAACGAATGGATCAATGCTATAAGGCTTCAAAATGTCGGGTTTCGACGGATTTGGCCGTTGGAGATGCAAAGAGCGCGTTTGTCGCACGACGAGTGCGTAACGCGTCGCGAGCTTAAGCTACAAAAATTTCCAGCTACAAGCGTATTCTTTATAAGCATTATGGAGCATTAACATCTTCAGTTCAAATATCCCTTACAGCCGGGTGCACCACAGAGACAGCGAATACGTTCGTCGTTATTAGTTTCTCTTTCGAATTTATAATCGTAGGTCAGCTCTTCGTTTGCTGCAATGTCACGGAGAGCATAAATGACAATGTGCTTCTGGCCTTCAACTTTGATGATCTTTGCGGTACAACTTGGAACACAACAATGGTTGATGAATCTGGCAATACCACCCTTTTTAGTAGCATCAATGACAGTATTCTCATCGACTCTGAAAAGGTAAGATGAACCAATACCAGATTTCAGGTATGTCTTTTCACGAACTTCTGCAACTTGTTGTCTGATTCGTTCACCAACGTATTCAATAATCATTTCCCTGGCTGCAATAGGTTCCAAAGCATAGAGACCCCAGTCATGAATTGCAGATCTTGCAAATGAAACAGGTTTTCTTCTTGTGTTCAGTTGATTGAGGGTGGCATTTTCATTAACATCAGGATTGAAGTTACTCACCTCATACACAAGTCTTCTGTTGTTAGCACGATTAACTCTCGAACTCAAAGATTTGGATGATTCACCTTCATCATGGTCCTTGATCGTAGTTAATGGATCATGGACTCTTCTTCTATGTGGTAGGTACTCAACTTTCATTTCGTCAGCAATCTTGAAGTAACCTTGACTTCTATAAGAGCCAGTATCGTTATCAAGTTTCGAAGGAAGAACAATTTCTGCAGTTCTATTAGAATTGACATCGTTGATGTGTGTTTGCTTCCATGCCCAATAGTCAATATCACAATGTATCTCATCGACACTCTCACCACCTTCATTGAGAACATCCTTCAGCAATTGGTAGTCTTCTTCATCCTTAACAAACTTGAGTAATCCTGGGAGGTCAAGAACTTGGTCTTCATCGTCTTCATATACTGTTATTGGTCGTTCGGTAGACGTTGGGCAATGTTGTTTGTCAAAGCCAGTGTAATCAACTACAGCGTCTTCCATCACCTCATCTGTATCTTCGGCAACATCAACTTCATCTGTGTCTTTCTTAGTGGTAGTTGAATCTCCTGTCTCAGGAGTGGTTGGAACAGATTCCTTTTGTTCCTCCTCCTCTTCTTGTTCATCTTCATCCTCAGATGAAGAATAGAGAACAGCCACATGGGTCTTAGCCTTCTTTTTTGGTGGTTCACCAATGAGATCATCAAGTGACTTCTCCAACTGTGGTGTCGCCACCGATTCCTCTCTCTCACTCACTATATCGTCCTCAAAGTTTAGACTGTAGTTTAAAGGACGTGCATCGACCTTTTTAACCTTCTTTGCAGGCTTGATATGTGACACGTCCTTCTCCTTTTGGGAGTTAAGCGGAGCTTTCTTCTTGAAAGAAGGTAATCGAGTTAAAACATCATGAAGAGCATTCTCAGTCTTGACCTTTGTCGAAGTGATTACTTTGGGGAATTCATGTACAACTGCAGTTGTAATTGGTGCACGAATCACTGGTGGTGGAGGTGGGGCATTAATAGCACTTTGTAAATGAGGGAAGTTTTTCGGATCCAAAGAATCTAAAATGATGTTCTGGATGATTTTCTCCTTGATAGCATTTGGCAAGGATTTCTGGAAACCACTCAAAATAAGAGAAGCGGTCTCTTCGTATACGCTTGCCTTCTGTACGACTTGAGGAGTATGCACAGACATGAAGATCCTTGTTGAAAATAGTCTCTTGGAGTTATGGGTTTTGAACAGGTGATCAGCATCTTGGAAGGCTTCAAATAAGATATGGAATCCTTTATCAGATAATATTATGTCTTTGAAGTTGAATGAGGCAAAGGCCCTTTTAAGATCATCGACGTTGATATCACGAGGAAGAATTGATGACTCTATGAATACATGTAGTTGATCTTTGAAGTCTTCTGAAGACACCTTTGTTGAAGTGATTCTTCCATTGGAAGCTTCAAGATGATTTCCATCGGGTTTATTCTCCTCCCGATTATATCTATTACCGTACAGTGGTTTTGTATTTGTGACAGTTGGAGGCCGACGAATTCTCTCATCGACTTTTGCAATCTGAGGCAGACGCGTGCTGATAATACGCTTCTTGATAGTTTCTAAATCATTCCCCTTGCCAGCAAGAGAGACTCTAATAACACGACCTTCAACTGTTGTTTTGTGGAGCTCCTGGACGGCCCTTACTGCTGATTTGTGAGCTTGATCCGGTTGTGACCCAAAGTTCACTCTGACCATACCAAGGGACATTTGAGTCTTGTCATCTAGAATTCTCTCATATTCTTCAATTCTTCCATACTGTGCCAGCTGATCTTTAAACAAAGTTTCATTCCAAGAGTCGGCAAGACCTGTAATGAAGATCTCAGACACTGGTTTCGGACCGATCGAGTTTTTATCATAACTGTAGTTTACAGCTGGGAATGCCTTAAATGGAATTCTCTTATACCTTTTCATCTCCTCTTTCGAAAGCTTCTCTTTGAATCCAATTTTCAGTCTTGGATCCTTAATAGTAACTTGTGAATCTGCAGAGATAGTTTTGTATTCATTTTTGGAATTTGGTATCAACTGCTTTGCAGGTTCATCCAAATGAGATATTTTAGTTGGATCAGTATACTCTCCATTCAATAAAAGATGGATCTGCTCCTTTGCCCTCTCTGAAAATGCAGGATATTCCCATTTATTGGAGGAGGGAATAACTAAAGTTTTCGTTGTGATGATTGAAGAATGAGACGAATGTCTTGCCATTGCACGGATCACAGCTTGAGGAGCAGCAGGTAGTGTAATTGGAGTAAGATCGTGTCGCGTTGGTGATAATTTTTGTGGGGTAGAAGGAGGTGAAACGGTTTCTAATGTTCTTCCATGTGGT
This sequence comes from Petasospora bimundalis, assembly GCA_030569745.1. Lineage (NCBI taxonomy): Eukaryota > Fungi > Ascomycota > Saccharomycetes > Phaffomycetales > Wickerhamomycetaceae > Petasospora > Petasospora bimundalis. The sequence goes on along the minus strand of JAJMLR010000044.1, from coordinate 44,696 downwards.
TTAATTGATGTTGATTGTTCTGATACTGATGCGATTGCTGTTGTTGTCTTATCTGATTGTCGTATCTGGGTTGAATCAAAATGAGAAGGCGTAGAGCTTACATGAGGACGTTGATAGAGCTCACGAGATGGACGAGATGAGTTGAAATAGTTGTCCCTTGAAGAACCATACGAATGTGATGGAGGATGAGAACGTGTTGATGCTGTAGCTGGATAAGAGTAAGAGTTATAAGACCTGGATCCTCCTCTTCCTCCTCTGCTGGGCCTGCGATTTGAACTAGACGGCACATAAGTGTCATACCTCTTTGGATGAATACTACCCCTGTTATTCATTTTGAACTGCTTTTCTCTTGAATTTCAAATGAGTTTAAGGGGGAAGTTCAGAGATGAGGGAAAAGTTCTAAAGAGTCGGCAAAACAAAAACACACACACAGAACCCTCAAAATGTGGTGTCAAAAAACCGATTAGTGGAAGTGACAGGAAACGTGGGCAAACACCAGATGATTCCAGTGACTTCAAAGTGAGAAATCAAAGCCTCTTTTTTTTTGTTTATAAGAGTTTTAAACAAAGGCCCGTTCGAATTACACTTGTCGCGTCCAATATATTTCGTTAAACAGACGCGCGAATTGATCGACGGTTACTATGGATACCAATCCGGTAGGTGGGGGGGGGGTAACTCTGGGAAGAATCTGTGTGTATAAGTGAATAAATAGTGTAATAAATAAGTATAAATAATGAATAAATAAGTTATAAAATAGAGGGAAAAAGGCATCATTTGGTGATAATACGTTTAAGTTTACCTGGGATGTGGTAGAAGTTAGCAGAGTAATCCTTCTTTTTGAAACGGCGTTCCTTTGGCTCTTGAACGTAATATGACCATCCTTGACCTTGTGCAAAGCGAATAGCAGATTCCTTGGTGTCAAACTTCATAATGGTTCCTTGCATGTAATCACCAGAACTTTGATATCCCATCAGGTCATTCTCCCATCTGTTCCCTTTACCCAAGAGATCCCAATCGAGCTTCCAGTTATGACTATTCCAGGACCCAGACTGAGTGGCAGCCTTCGATTCCTTATAGATACGAACAACACGTTCACTAACAAGCTCATGTGGAGCACCGCTGATGGATTCCTTTGGAAGTTCGTTATGATCTTCTTGCTTCTTGACAACATCGGCAAATGACTGGGGACCACGGTTGGCCTGGAGCAATACGGAGACCCTAGAAACCGTTGAGAACCTCATTGAACATGGAGTGAAAACAGGGCGAACCATTGAGTGCTTGGCAGTCTGAAGAAGCATCATCTTTGGTAACAATGAAGCACAAAGATATAAATTAAAGAAGGAGTGAGGGTGTGTGTGGGGGTGCAAAGAACAGTCGGCTCACAACAAAAATTCAGTTATGTGAACTTTCGCGACCACACTTTCCTAATTTGACCAAGAGGCACACGCTAAGTTAAACCCAGGATCTCACACTACGCACCTGTAAAGATACAAATTAAGAGGTCAAAAAAAGCAATGAGTTCATACGTTGATTCAGCTATCAGGGATGTGGCACCGACGATATCCGAGCCTTTGCCCGAATCTCTACGACAACTAACAGATCGGTACTATGCTTCTTCAAGGCAGAAGATCACTCTCAAACAACATGAAGAAGTTGCTCGTTATCACATCTGTGCAATAGTCGCTGTTAATAGTCAATTGGAACAATTGTCAATTACAGCTCCAACTCTCAATAATGTACCATTACCCGCTTCTAATGCAAAAGAACTAGTTCAGTTATTCACCACACAACTGGATAGATCAAAGAGTGTAAATGCTACTCCTTTAGCAACACCAAAGAAACGTAAACAGTCTACTCAATCACCGAAAAAAGTAAATACACCCAAATCGAGCATGAATACTCCATCACCTAAGAAGAAGGCAAGATTTGCAAACGATTCTCCTTCGAAATCAATGACATCACTTACCAGAAAACTTGAAGCAGCAGCGTCATCGGTAGAGAACACACCAAGAAAGACTCCAAAATCATCACCATCAAAGAGTATATTGAAAAAGATAGAAAAAATGTCCTCAATGAACCTCACCACAGGGAAAGATGGTGACGACGATAATGATGATGATGATGATTACGATGAACCGATGCAATCACCAGAGAAACATTTCATGCTTTTGTCATCGCGTGAAATAACTTCACTGTGTAATAAGTTTCAAATCGAGGAGACAATTACAAAACATATAGTTGAAACGTTCCAACAATACTACAACAAAGTCACTAATGAATGGATTCTCATTTGTGGATTGATTCTCAATTGTTACTTTGTCATTAATCATGAATTGTTATCTTCTGAAATGGGTGCTAAAACAGCTGCTTTCAAAACTATGTTCAACTTACAAAATGGTGGACTAATGCTAACGGACATCCATTCCAGTATTGGAATTGTGAAGTCTCTTATTGAGTATAGTCGTTGGTTCAAGAAACTTAAAGTTAAGCACAATCACCTCATTGGTGATGATGGTACCTCATCTGCCGCGTTCACTTCAAATTCGATGATCTCGCCCCGTTATCAGTACCATTCTTCCGAATCCATGAACACACATAAAGAATGGATTCAGTCCATTAGATCAGAGATTGCCTTACGCAGAAATTAGTTGATACAACATTATCCCCCGCCAAAAAAATGTCATAATGAAAGTCTACCCATACATTCACTCAGCTCGAGGAGCAGTGCTCTTAACATAGATTGTTTAAATCGTGGCCGTACCACCGAAAAATTTCCCAAAGGTCCCCGCCACTGTTGACAATTCTGGTGCGCGCACTGGTTCATCAAACATTTAGAGAGAGAAGGCTCTTTTATCGACACCCGCAAAGCTTGTCTTTAATCATATCGGCAGCAGAAATGAGTACAAAGAGGTCGCTTCCATCAGATGACGAAGCTGTGGTAAATGGGTTCAAGCGCCCCGCCGTGTCGGCCATCGACGCCACATCGACCGAAGACACAATGATGATCGACGATGCTAACGAAGAAGAGGATCAAGACGATGAAGTCTCATATCTCGAAGAAGATGTCCAGGCGCCATTACAGATCATTTCAGATAACACGCTTAACGGTCAGTGGCGTGATACCATCAACAAGGTTGTTAAGTCCGTGGTGTCTATCCACTTTGCCCAGACAGCTAACTTTGACTGTGATTCTGCACTAGTCAGTGAAGCCACCGGTTTCGTTGTTGATTCAGAGCGTGGTATCATCCTCACCAATAGACACGTTGTCGGAGCAGGCCCATTCTGGGGTTATGCTGTCTTTGATAACCATGAGGAATGTGATGTGAAACCAATTTACAGAGACCCTGTCCACGACTTCGGTTTTTTGAAATTTAATCCAAAAGATATTAAGTACATGCAAGTTCAATCCCTTGAGCTGAAACCGGATCTAGCCACTGTTGGATGTGAAATCAGAGTCGTTGGTAACGATGCCGGTGAAAAGTTATCCATTTTGTCAGGTTTTATCTCGAGATTGGACCGTAACGCCCCAGAATATGGTGGTCTCACTTACAATGATTTTAACACCGAGTATATTCAGGCCGCAGCAAGTGCGTCTGGTGGTTCAAGTGGTTCTCCTGTGGTTAATGTGGATGGATTTGCTGTGGCACTTCAAGCTGGTGGCTCTACTGAGGCATCAACAGATTTCTTTTTACCACTGTATCGTGTCTCTAGAGCCTTAAAATGCATTCAGAGTGAAGTTGAAGTCACAAGAGGTACAATCCAAGTACAATGGATGCTCAGACCTTTCGATGAATGTCGCCGTCTTGGTTTGTCCCCTGATGCGGAAAAGAAGGCTCGTGAAGAGTTCCCAAAAAGTATAGGTCTTCTTGTTGCAGAGGTTATCTTACCAGAGGGTCCAGCGGATGGAAAAATTGAGGAAGGTGACACATTGATCTCCATCAATGGTAAAAGCATCACAACATTCATTACAGTCGACGATATCTTAGATTCCTCCATCGGTGAGGAACTTGAGATTGTTTTGCAGAGGGGCGGAGAAAATATTGTTACCAAGTGTCAAGTTGGGGACTTACATGCCATTACCCCAAACAGATACTTGGAAGTTGCAGGTGCTACATTTAATGATATGAGTTACCAGATGGCTAGAATTTATGCTATCCCAGTAAAGGGTGTCTTTATAAACTATGCTACAGGCTCGTTCTTTTTGAGTAGGGACGAGTCTGTCGGTTGGGTACTGGATTCTGTCAATGATGTCGACGTTACCAACCTTGACGAGTTCATTGAAGTAATGAAGACCATTCCAGATAGATCACGAGTTCCAATAACTTATCGTCACATTGCTGATCTTCACTCTCCAAACGTTGCTACAATTTACATTGAACGTCATTGGTGTTCGGCTTTCAAGCTCGCTACGAGAAATGATGTAACCGGTTTGTGGGACTTCAAAGAGTTGGGTGATGCTCTCCCACCAGTTGCTCCACAACCAAAGTCAGTTAAATTTGTTAACATTCCATCCGAGCACCAGGGCTGTGCTGACTTGAGTAGATCTTTCATGTTGGTTACCACCTTCTTGCATGTGCCTGTTGATTCTTTCCCATCCATTAGAAAGAGAGGATATGGTGTTGTCATCGATGCCGAAAAGGGTTACCTTCTTGTTTCCAGAGTTTTAGTTCCACATGATTGTCTTGATATTCAGATTACTGTTGCAGACTCTCAAATCATTCCAGGTGAAGTTGAATTTTTGCATCCAACACAGAACTTTGCTATTGTAAAGTACGATCCAACATTGATTAAGGGTGATGTTCGTACACCAAAATTCAGTCAGACGCCATTGAAGAGAGGTGACAAGTGTACATTTATTGGATTCAATTACAACTTCAGAGTTGTTTCTACCGAGACTACAGTGTCCGACATCGCTACTATCAACGTTCCAAGAAACGTCTCATCGCCGCGTTATAGAGGTACAAACTTGGAAACTGTTAATATTGCTACCAATTTGAGTGATGACTGTGGGTCTGGTGTTCTTGTAGATACCGATGGTACTATCAGAGCATTCTGGATGTCTTTCTTGGGAGGTACCCGCAAGGACACAGATACAATTTACAAGATGGGTATTGATGTTACTGAGATCTGGACTATGATCGAGTCGTTCCAGAAGGGCGTGATTCCTGACGTGAAAATTGTTGATGCTGAATTTTATGCCATGGCTCTTGATCAAGCTAGAATCTTGGGTGTTTCTGATGAATGGATCCAGAAAGTTGAGGATTCCAACAGAGACAGACTTCAGTTCATGGCAGTTGCTAGATCTGCTGTACCGGAAGACCAGCATAATCCTGAACTTCAGCCGGGTGATATCGTTCTGTCTGTTAATGATAAACTTGTTTACAACACTTCAGATATCAACTGTTACCAGGATTCTGATTTCTTAAACTTCAAGATTGTTAGAAGAAAGAAGGAGATGGAAGTTAAGGTTCCAATGACAAGTATTAAGTCCACTGATCATATTGTTATTTGGAGTGGTGTTGTTTTACAGGCTCCACATCATGCAATTCGTCAGTCCATGGTCAACTTGCCTAGTGAAGTCTACGTTACTGGGAGATCCCGTGGTTCGCCAGCTGCAGCATTTGGTATTAGTCCGACTAACTTCATCACACATGTTAATGGTAAGCCAACTCCAAATTTGGATGAGTTCGTTAAAGTTGTTAGAACAATTGGTGATGATACATACTGTAAGATCAGACTTGTTTCCTTTGATAACGTTCCATTTGCCATTTCCGTTAAGACCAATTATCATTATTTCCCAACCGGTGAGTTGAAGAAAGATTCTACCTCTGGAAAGTGGATTGACATTGAATATGATGATAAGAACGAAGAGAACTCCGTGAAAACGATTTGATAGATGTTACTCTTTATATACAGGCATACAGTACATAGTGTTACACACACTAAAATTAAAAAAAAAATAATAAAAAAGTAGATAAAAATGTCGTAGATTTTGTCATGCAGAAAGCTTAAATATACCTTCAAGCTAGGTAGATGTATATACAGTTCTTATAGTGAGTCGTGAGTGGATGAATTGAAATCAGTGGTAAGGCAGGAGCTTTGTGAGTCTCTTTGTCTGTTGTTTGGTACTCATACCTTTGCTTCCATCACCTCTCAAAGTTGAGGTACTCCAGCCGGTGTTTCCGTGGTTTCTAGCAGCCTGTCCTCTTTTGAAACCATTGGCTGTCTTCCTCCATCTCTTAGCAGCACCCTTGTGGGACTTCATTACTGTTCTGACAAAAGTTGTGTTGTGGCCAGAGGCAACCATGTTAGTCTGTGCTACCATGGATGAGGCATATGTGAAAAGAGGGCGGCGAAGACCGAGGAAACCAAACATCTTATGAAAGTTGAATTGTTTTGTGTTTTTGTCGAAGAGAAAGCTCAGTGTTTTTGTATTTGTCGATGGATCCTTTGTTGAATGGGATTTTTCACTGGGCGGACGTTCAGTCAAGAAAAAACTCGGTAGGCGCACGACTCACCAAACTTGGCGAGCTCAGCTCAACGTGAATATAAGCAACAAAATGAAATGAAATATTGATCAATTCATTCATTATCAGACTCAGATTCAGAAGTCGAATATCCACTTATCAAAGGTGCCTTTTTGTTTGTTTCCAATACTGGTTTGGTGGACTTAGTTACTGCTTTTGGAGTTACTTTCTTCTTGATAACGTTGACTTTTGGTAATATAATCTTTGTAGGTTCTTCCTTTGGATTTGTCTCTTGATATTTCTGTTTTTTCGATCTGGGACAGCGTTAGTATATATCTTTCACCCGAGATTATCACTCGTATATGTATATAGAACTCACTTCTCAAAGGCATTCATACCTTCCATCAGTTCTCTCTTCTTAGCTTCTTCCCTTTCATATTCTTTTCTTTTAAGTCCTTCATAGAACTCATGCTCGCGTTCATCTATCTTGTGAGATTGGTTTCTTGCTTTGACTTTTTCTTGGTATTCTCTTTCCTTCTCCATATGATTAAGTCTCATCTGTTCATAAAGCGATGGTGCTTCTCTGTCTTCTTCATCTTGTTGATGTTTTCTAGCAGCAGATTGCTCTTTCGCATGAAGATCTTTCAAGTCACTTTGTCCCTCTGGTACAAAACGAGACATTCTTAGTACGTAAGTTGCTGTGTAGTTGTTTGTTTGTGTTTTAAGTCTTCACCAAATGCACTTCTAAAGTATCTTTTTGGTGATGAGAAGACGCGCGCACGTGACTTTCAGTACTACGAGATATAAATTTGAATGGTTTCTATAAATTAATCATCTTCGTCTTCCCCAATAACAAATTCTTCCAATATACTCTCTTTGGAAACTGGCCAAGTGATTGAACCATTAGGATGTCCTCTAATTGTTACAGCGCAACCATAACATATCATCGTTTGAGTCTCTTCACCATATGATTTCTCGGTTAAACCCATTATACTTTCCTGCCATTCTTCCAGTAATTCCTTCTCAATTTCAGTCTCTGGTCCCCTCTCACCATGATGAGTGATACTTCTTAACCATTTCATTGGATAATCATAGATCTTACCGTCACACACAACACAGATCTCGCCATTGAAAGTCTTTGGTTGTGCTAATTTCGCACCAGTCTTGACCACTGTTGATACAATGTTATCATCTGTGGTATCCACGTTCTTATAATAATTGCTAACGACTTCATTTATACTCTTCTGCTTATTCATGATCTTATTCATATCAAGGGTTGGCGTTAACAGAAACTTCTCAAGATCTCTTAGTTTAATGAATTTTTCAATTTCACCTCTTGAAGCATCTCTAAGTGGATGAATTATATCAACCTCAGTGCCATTAATACGTTGAGAATCATCAGTTAAATGTAAATGGATCTCAGAACCACGTCCTTTAACTGTTAATGATAATACCTGTTCTGCTAATGTTGACATATTATGACCATAGAGTATTGAAGTTGCGCCAATCTTGTGTGTATAGTTATTAATGATTCTTGTCATTAAGATCTGTTGAAGATCTTGTCTTGAAGCCCTATTTGGTGAGGATCTCAATATGTCTTCTATTGAAGCAATATTTGGTTGAGAATAGTAGAAGTTGAAATCTGAGTTCAATCTTAACTGTTTCATTATCACTTCATCATCAGAGATTTCGTTGATATTAACAACTGTTATAGAGAATGGGAATCTCTCAGTGTTATAAGTTGTCTTGATCAACTGAATTATATCATTAACATCATTCTTATAAGGATTCAAAGATGAATCATCTATGAATATACAATGTAACTCAAATCCTAACTTCACTCTTGGGTTCTTGATCTGTTCGTTGAATTGTGTCAAGAGGATATCAAGTAAAACAATTGAGGATGAGCCAAATGATAAAGGTAATACAACTTTCTCACGGGTTATGTTCTCACCAAACTTTACTTTATATTTATCACCAGACATGTGTCTTCTCTGTTTACCACTTATAAATCTTAGGAAACATAGTCTTTCAGTAAGTTAGTATATGTGCACTTAGCATGGTGTTTAAGGTAACATACCGGCAAAAGTTCTCTTTTCTGGACAGCAAAACTGACTCTTCTGTCTTACACCTTGAACACACGGTCATCTTTATCCTTATATCGAACTATTTACTATCAACTAAGTGAACATTTAATCCTTAAGTAGACAAGACAATTGAAAAATTTCGAGGAGATGGGCAGTGTGCGCATACCAATAATCTCTCACCGTGTGAACCTCGACACAGTTTTTCACTACAACATGGCAATAACATAGTAACACACAGCAACTGAAGAAGGACATAAGAAGAGAAGAAGGAAGAGAAGATGTCAACAGAGGCTGATAGAACTGCTGACTCCAAATTCAAGGAAACTGCTCCAGATGTGGCTCAGTCAAAGGGTGAAGTTAACTATACAAAAGGTTCAGCTGACTCTTACAAGTACTACCCTGATAATCCAACATCACAGTTCAACAAGGCTAAATTTGCTGCAAAGGGTCCATCACGTTACTTCGATCCATGTCAAGAGAGCGCTAATATGAGTATCAGATGTTTGGAGAGTAACAACTTCGATAGAGATATGTGTCATGAGTACTTCAAGGCCTATAGAGAGTGCAAGAAAGAATGGTTACAGCAAAGACGCAGTGACACAAGAGAAGGTAAAGGTGGTTGGTCTCTTTAATCTATATTATCGGGACAATCAATTGGTTAGAATGATAAGCACATTGGAAGAGAACAGAAAAAAAAAGTATAACTATGATGGTCATTCAAGGTTATACATGTACATAAGCAAAGAACGATATTTTATACGACGAAATGAACTTTTTTATCTCTAAGGAGCTGGAATGTAATACACTTGAGGATACTAACGAACTTTATTTGTGTTAGCGACAATTGAATACGGTTTTTTTTTGTTATTTATTTTTGTGTCATAAACTCTCAAACTTGGAAAACTTATACATAACCGTCTTCTCTATTCCCATCTATATGAAGAAAATGATTAAGAGATTAGTGTCATTACACACAAAGTCAAACGCTTATAACTTGGATCTATCTTATATCACAAATGACATAATAGTATGCTCATGTCCAACTTCAAATGCAAGAAAGGCTTTATATCGCAACGATCTAAAAGACTTGATAAACTACTTGAGTATCAACCATGTTAACTGGCATATATGGAATATTCGCTCTGAAATGGGTACAACTTCATATGACATCAATGACCCTTCCTTGCTGGATCATATAACTTATACCCCTTGGAAAGATCATGGGTGTCCAACGTTTGAACATTTGTCCACTATAGTGAAATCAATAGGTAATTATTTGCTCAAAAATTGTAATTCAGTGGCTGTGATCCATTGCAAGTTGGGTAAGGGACGGTCAGGTTTAGTATGTGTATGTGTTCTTATCTCTCATTTCGGGTATTCTCTATCTGAAGCACTAGACTTGTTTACTGAGAAAAGAATGAGATTTGGATTTGGTGAGGGTATTTCAATCAAATCACAAATAAGATATGCTCTATATATAGATGCTATGAAAGAAAAACCCTATTGTCCAGCAAAGAGAAGGATCAAGATACATTTCATCAATCTTACGCTGAGTCCAGAAACCACGTTTGACACTTTAAAGCTTCATGTTGAGTCTATTGGAAACTCATTTTCTGAAACATTGTCATTTAAGCCACAGTCTAATGAATGTGGTGACAATATGGATTCAGTAATTGTTATGGCCCCAGTAGATTCTGCAGCTTTACCTTTAGATTTGAAGATAGTTCTCAAGAAAGATTTGTGGCAATCAGTCACTGTGTCATATGTATTTACTCATATTAACATCTTTTGGGAAGATGCCTTACAGAACGGAGATAATAGAATAAAAATCGAGTGGGACAAATTCGATGGTTATAAGGGGCTTGTTAAAAAAGGGTTTGAAGTGTTTCGAACAATGGAAATCCATTGGGACTATGACTAAGTATGTAGCTTATTTTTTTCTATTATAAAAGTTATCCACCCCTACTTTCATTCTCTAGCTTCAACCAAACACCGTCCACGATCTTCTTAACTAGTTCAATAGCATCATTATCTTCATGTGAGTCATCCAATATTGAATTAATACAATTGACTTTATAAGGTGGATCAATCTTAACTTCATCCAAGACTATAATGGAATTACCCTTCCAACTAACCGTTGGCATAGTCTTGAAGACTGCATTAAAGATGAATTGACCTTCTTTGGTAGCATTTGCATTCCTCGTCTTTCTATTGATCTGTAAGATTTCCTTATTACGTTGTATAATCTTTGGTAAAACTTGTGGATCAATTGGTGAGATTTGAACGACTTTAGAGTCGTCAATTTGCTTTGAGATTATAACAAGTGTCTTAATTTGAGAGGTTCTAAAGAACTTATAGTTAAAAGTAGCACCAGAAGCGGTCTGACTGGATATTTGAAGAACTAAACATCCAGGTGATAATGTATAAGAGTAAATGGTTCCAGTGAATTCATCACCAAGTGTGTTTGTGACCTTTACACTATATGCCTAACTGTTAGTCATTCTGATAATCATCAATAGCCGAAGCTTACTTACACAAGTCCAACAACGTTCTGTAATGTCTTAAGAGCATCCATCTTTCAAGTCAGGTAATCCCTTCTCTTTGTCACTGGTTAAGCGTGTTTACGTTCATAGACTTTGAACTTTCACGTGATTGACGAATTTGGTGGTGTCCGGATGTTTTTATCAGTGCGAAATGTAAACAATGGGCTTCAAGCTAGCACATCGCAATGTCGCTTTTAGGAAATAGACAAAGACGAAGGAGTACAATGGTTTCCAAGGATGCGGAGTTCTTTGAGAGAGCCAATGTTGTTGATATTGGGATCCAAAGGAACGAAGACTGGCGTCGAACAGAGCCTGAAGATGAATTGAATGATGTGATAGACAATCATGTACTTCGAGGGATGATGAGTGATGATGATGTTGACAGTGATAATGACGATGCTATGGCTGCTCTTAGCATTGATGAGGTGGATCAGCCACATAGAAATACACTTGATCCATCTGGTGATAGCAATCTAATTGTTGATGAGGCCTTTCAGAAATCTTTGAACGAAAGAGCGTCTCAATTCTCAGGTCATGATGGTAATAGTATTCATACAGGTGGATTCCCAGGTATACCCAAACCGAAGGTGGCCTACGATTATTCCGATAAGCTTGATATAAGATCATCTATTGACGAATGGTTTTCTTCCCGTGAAATGATGGAACTTAAAGAATATCGTCAATGCTTCCAATCCAAAATTGGGTGTTATGATTTCAACCATATGGGAATTGATGAAAGAGAGAATATAATGGAAGAGCTAACTTATGAACTGCATACGAAGGAGCCTCATGATGCAATCAAGTGCCTTGTATTTATTGTAATGGGTGCGTACGAAGAAGATACATTTATATTTGAAGATCATATTACAGATATACGCAGAAATTCACAGTTTCTTTTTCGGTTTAACGTTATACCCGGTGTTATCAAGCTTATGTATTACACATTTCAAGTATGTGCAACCTCTAAAACTGGCCTTGTTCAATCTTCAAAATCATTATTCCACCTTTGTACCATCCTTTACATTGTGACTCTTGTCTATTCAACAGAAGATTCAGAAGTGCATGAGTCTGAATCACTCAGAGAAATTTATGATGATGTTAACATTCTCAGTAGGATTGTTACATTTATTGATACTTGGAGATGGAATTCAAGATCAAGTATGCGTATCAGAAACATAATTTTGCTATTCTCTGCCCTCATATCTTTCCAGTTTGGTGATCTACATAAAATGAAACTGACAAAAGAGTTCATTTGCAAACACCATGGAATCGAAACAGAACAAAATGATCAACAAATACCAGTGGCCTCTCCAGTTGATTTCCATATTTTTAGACAGGATATATCAACGAGGTACCCATCATATACCCCACCACCATCAACGTTACCCTTGGATGTTGGTGATTCTTCTTCACTGCTCCAATTCATTACATCTCCTAAACCACAGGGGGCTTCAACAATAATGGGGACCATCTCTCAACCTCCACCAAATGTACATATCTCCACACCGACCCCTTCCCCTTCACCGTCACCCAACATGAATAAACAGTTTAAAAGCAAACGATCCTTCCAAACCGATGCAAATTACCCGTTGATGTTCCCCTCCGGATCAGAAAATGGCGATGTCCCAAAGAGTATCAAAGAAGCATCCGAACTTTTTGCAGCTAGAGTCAAGGAAAAACTAGACTTGAAGCAGTTATGGCATGAACGAGACGTATTTATTGCACAAGAGCGTGGCTGGAGTGATACAAGTCGACTCCCCTGTGATATATTTGATTATCACAATTTCAAAAGTAATTCAAATTTCGTTGTACTTACCAGAGTCGAATCATTTTATGCCAATTCCCTTGGTGAACTGTCGTCTTTAGTACATGTGTTGATTCAGCTTCTTGTCACTTCACAATCAAATATTCAGACCCTTTTGAAAGAGTCATGCTCTCCTAATGAGTTGGAAATGGCTAGAACCAAAGAAATACTATCCAAACATTCGACATATACGCTATTTTTACTTTTGAAGTGGTTCAAAATAAGTCACGTCTTGAAGTTTGAATATTTGAGTTCTTTAATCTGCGATTGTAACTACTTCAATGTTGCACTACAGTACTTGAGAGCAGTTGATGTTAAGATTTTGGACAGAATTGAATGTCTTTCTTTGGCTCACTATCCAAATAGCATATGGGCTGATGAGGTAATTGACACAGTTGATAAAGATTTCTGTTTCTCTTTGATCAACATGTTGGAGATTGCGTATATGGTCTCTAAATGTAAAACACAACGTGTTATTGCTATTAGTGAGTTAGAACCTGCTGGTATCTTCAGGAATCTATTATCGGTTTATAATCCTTCTTTGTGGTCTCCGGTACTGAAGTTATTAAAAAGTATTACACCATTCAATGGCAAGAAGTGGAAGTCAAATAATATGGACCTCATATCAATGGTATATCTACATGGAAAATCAAAACTACGAGACAATTGGCTTAGTGGGAGAGATGTTGAAACTGAGATCAGCGATGCCTATGGTCAAGAGATCGCTCTTAGAGCACTGATACAGTTCTACAACATGAGGAAGTACACGAAAATTATGGGGAAACTTGGATATGAACAGAAACCACGTGATTTCTTCTCTTCTGGGATGGAACAAGTATCGATGGATATTCAATGAGTGGAGTAATAAATGTTCATGAAAGATCCCCATTATTACGTAGTTAAATATGTGTCGCGAAATCATAATCTGTCCCAAAACGGAAACCGGTAGGAATCATCGAAATTTCGCGATTTGCTTGTTTACAAAACACGCGAAGTTGTTTATCTTTTCATTTAACAGATTCCCTTTGACAAAATCAGATAAAGACAAGGGAGTAACCGTTGTTATTTCTTGAAGATGTCATCTAACTCTTCAGCTCTTGACGGGATATACCTCTATCGTCTCGTAAAGAGTATTTTACCAAGTTCAACCACCGACCATGACACAGAAGCGGTGTATGAGGAACTCATCGAGTTTTCACAGAGCAAGCATTTTTCCAAATCATCAGCTCTTGACCTTAATCAAGTATTGAGTGGGTTACAGAAGTATCAGACGCCGATGCAATTTGAGCAACTACAAAATGCAGCGAAACAACTTCTGAAGACACGAGATGCAATTGATATCGCCCGTTACATTGATTTTACTAGAAATGCATTTGAAGAAATACAAACAGGTAACACATCTCAACATCAACATAGAAACACACATAACAGATTTGATGACTTCGATAGGATGAATACATATTATGAAGGCAGACCTCTTTCAACTTACACACCTACAGTCAATTCATTTGATAACGATGCTCTGGACCATATGTCAGAACGAAGATCTACATATTCTACATCCCATCACAACTCAAGTAGGTCATCAACATTGGAGGACCTTCTCATCCCATACTTTGAGACACAAATCCGAGATGCCGATGTTTTAAGTTCGATATGTTACACACTCGTTGGTACCACATCAACAATTCTACCTTTGAAAAGGGGGAAAATCGACCTACCCGAAAATATGAACAATGGATTAAGTGGTGTACTACATGCAACTTTAGAAGCTGCACTAATATACCAACAACTTTTACAAACAGTTGAAGCGATGAAAAATCAACGTTCCAATTCTCAAACTACGGTTGCACTCATCAGTTTTATATCAAGCGAACTAGACAGTTATGTACAACTTGTTAACAGTTTATCCATTCATCCAGAGCTTTCACTAAAGATGATTTACTACACAATTTCAGATCCACTGACAAAACTACGATTTCTTCATTATATCTTCAAAACTATAAGTCCGAAACCAAGCTATGAGACCTTGTCAATAATTCACTCTTACACATTCCATGGTGATGACGTTATTCAATCTTGCTCAAGATCGATGTTTGAATATATCCTGGAACCTACATTATCAGCACTTAGTGCATGGGTGATCTTTGGTGAGATTAATAAGAATATTGACGATTTTTTCGTTGAACTCCCCTCAGATGATACACAAGGTTATCTTCGAACACCTTCATTTGCAGAGTACAGATCAGAAAAAGTACCACATTTTGTACAGTCTGGTTTGGCCCAAAAGATTTATGCCATTGGTGTTACTAACAACTTTCTTAAGAATGGCTGTAAAGAGACGGAATGGACTAATCAGTTCTCTCAGAAGGCTTCTTTATTATTGAAGGATCTCCGGTCTCGGGAGAAGTTCACTTTAGGTGATTCTCATTTCCACAGAGTGATAAACTCCCTTTATGATGAGATAATGAATTACTTTACACATGTTATCCACAATAAGTTCAGATTACAAGACACAATGAGAGCTCTTTGTGACTACCTTTTAATGGCTAAGGGTGACTTTATTGAATCTATCATTTCTAAGGGAGAACAATTGTTGAATGAACCCTCAAGCTCATTGACTGGTCATCAATTAACCAGACTTCTACAAGATTCTGTTTTAAGCACCACACCAAGATTTGGCATTCCAGGAGACTCTGCCATACTGAATAATTTAGATGCAAGACTATTGGCTGTTGGTCATGGAAATGTCGGATGGGATGTTTTCACTTTGGATTATAGAATTGATCCACCTTTAAGTTACCTCCTCAATAATTCTAATGGTGATCAAAAAAGGGAATATCTTAGAGTTTTCAATCATTTGTGGAAAATTAAACGTCTGTCTCGTATGTTCAATGATCGTTGGAAGGAATCAAGATCCAATAAAAAATGTCACGAGAAGAAACAGAGACGTGTCACTTTGATCCACAGCTTTATACATGGTTTCCTTAGTACTATCGAAGGATATGTATTGTTAGAGATCATTGACGTATCTGTGAAATCACTTTTCGAGAAACTCAGCTCTAGAGATGAACATTTAGCTGTTGTTGGAAGTCTTCCAGGGAATAGTCTAAAAGTATCAGAACCTATATTAAAACCATCTACAGAATTTTTGAACAGGACAAATGGTATGGATTCTTCATTTCAGAGATACAAACATGATTGTAACGAGCTTAGATTTGACGAAATACGAGATATACATCAAAAGTTTTTGGCATCAATTACACAACACAAGCTATTAAGCTCATCAAGATCTGTTGCAAACTCTACTATATCAGGAAAGACATACATTGTTCAAATGAATGGACTAATTGACATCTCTTTCAAGTTTTTGTTGGCAGAACGTGAATTTAACGTTCTCAACTCGGAGTCAAACACATTTGCATATGATGGTGAGGTTCCTGGTCATAAGCGTCAACAGACAATTTACAAGAACTTATTGGCACTTTTCGATGAATTTCACAAAGACCTTAAAACATTTGTTGATGATTTAACTCACGATGACGATACACAACTAAGATACTTGGGAACATCACTCAAACAGTGAAGATTTTCCTAAATGAATGATATATATTTTTTTTTAGTGCCCCACTAATTTTTGTACGGGGTTCGACCTGCATTTCCCCGGCTCTCCGCCGTTTTGCGTACGTCCGCCAAAAGCCACAGAAAATTAAATGCCCGGATAAATTTAGCGATGATTCACTAAAGTAAAAGAAGACCTACCAAATGGCACTAACATAGCACCATTTTCATACTGATAAATTGGTTGTTCATATAATATTTATTACATCTTGGAGCCAATACCATGCCATCGAGCTCATCGGACATAACTGGGGTGCCTCCATCACCGAGTAGACGTCAGAGCAGAACAGGGACCGATGAACAGACTACACCAAATGCATTGATACCCAAGTCTACCAGTTCATCAAGACTCTCGCTCACATCATCATATAATTCGGATAATGACAATGGTGAAACTGAAATCAAACCGTTACATGCAGAATCAGTTGCACCATATGTGAGGAGAATTAGAAGTATTAGAGACCAAATTGAAGACGATAACAACTCCATCATCGAAGAGGAGAGATCTTCAAAGAATGACCTTGAGAAACGTCTTAAACGAGAGTTTTCCATTGAAGATGCGATGAGGGTAAGGAGAGTTAGCACATCCCATTCACATGCTCAAGATGAGGAGCAAGGTTCAACAGAGCGTCAGCGCATCGCTTCTACAATTGAGAAAGTCTTTACCAATGCATCGACTGGTGCTGTGGATCTTCCACCGGATGGAGGTTATGGATGGGTTTGTGTATTATGTGCCTTTTTAATTCTATTTTCCACTTGGGGTAATAACAGTGCATTTGGTGTATATTTGGCATATTACATTGATCATGAAACTTTCCCCGGTGCAACAAGGTTGGATTTTGCTTGGATTGCAGGTATGATTGTCTTTATGGCACAAGCATTTGCACCATTTGCTATGATTGCAGATAGAATGATTGGTTTTAAGATGACAATGTCAATTGCACTTTGTACACATTTTGCCGGATATATACTAGCGTCATTTGCAACAAAATTATGGCATTTATACGTTTGTCAAGGAGTCATTGTGGGAATATCTTACTCGTTCCTCTTTGTTCCAGCTTGTACCATTATACCTAGTTGGTTCTTAAAGAAGAGAGCAATTGCATCAGGTTTATTATGTAGTGGTACAGGGTTAGGTGGACTTGTTTATTCCCTTTCAATCAATGCGATGATTCAAAGAACAGGTGATCAACGCTGGTCTTTAAGAATGGTTGCCATAATAACCACTGTTGTTATGACTGTTGCTATTATCCTCATTAAGAGACGTAATGATACACCAAGGCAAAAAATAAATTTACATAACTTGAATATGAACCTTCATGCAATGTTCAACAAAAAAGTGCTAATGACTCCAAGACTTTGGTATATTACTCTTTGGTTTTCAATTGCACTTCTTGGATACAACATGACACTTTTTTCATATGCATCATCTGCTACTGCTATGGGTATTTCACAACATGATGCTTCAACACTCACTGCAGTTGTTAATGCTGCTCAGGCATTGGGTCGTCCTACAATGGGATATATTGCAGATACATGGATAGGAAGAGTAAATTATAGTATGGTACTTAATGCAGTCATTGTGGTTTTCATCTTTGGATTCTGGATCTCTGCAAGATCATTCACTGCTTTAGTTATATGTGGTGCTTGTTTAGGTTTCATCTTGGGTGTTGGTAACGTTATGAATACCGTTCTCATTGCTGATGCATTCTCACCGGAGGAATTTTCATGTGCTTGGGCAATTTTGAATATGGTTATGGCCTTCTTTGTATTGTTTGTTGAAGTAATTGCCCTTTCATTGAGAGATGACAGTCTTACAAATCCATACCTCTATGCTCAGATATTTGCCGGTTGTATATTCACATTGGCTATATTGTTCCTTATCCCACTACGTGAGTGGCATATTAGAACATTACTACTCCAAAGACAGAAAGTCACCAAGAAGGAGCTGGATAGAATGGAAGACACACAGCAAGAGCTTCATATGGTTAATGATGACCTTATTACCGAGAACCTTCACATCAAGATGTCCAACTATGAGAAATTATTGGCCAAATCTAGTAAAGGGTATTTGAAGAGAGCATTCTACCCTGTTAAAATATAATCATTTAATTATTAATACAATCATAACTTTTTGCAATAATTGGAAATATCATGAAGATAGAGCGATGAGCGTGTCCGTAACAGCGTATATTGTTGTCCTGGCGACATTGATATCCCAATGCGGAATTTTGTAAACAACGCGATCTGCCATCCCCCCCCCTCAAAAAAGCAGTTGAAAATCACGATAACACTCACTCGAAGCAACCACAGAACATCACAACAATAGAAACAATAGAGCAATGACAAGTGAATGGAGAGATTATCTGGAGATTTCTGAAAGTGCAGCTGCTACGCCGCTGAAATTAAGAAATCCTGGAGCTGACAACATCCAAAACAGTGAACTTGACAACAAGAAGAGAGGACCAACGACGCCATTAACACCTTCACTCATCCAGAGAAACATACTGAAGAGACAAGTAGTTGATCAAAGTCGAGACCAGGCTGACCAATCTACAATGATGGAGGAATTCAAAGCACCAGCTAACCCTCCAAAGATCTCCGATGCTACAGATTCACATGAACTTGATAAGCAACTGAAAGAAGGAGACACCTTCTTTGCAGATTCAGGTTCGCCAAAGAATCGTAAAAACTCGCTTTTGCCTCTGAGATCACTGTCAGTACAACCTCAGAACGTTACACCAAGAATATCAGCAGGAATAAAACAAGCTGTGAAAGATCATAAGAAGTCAAGACTGCATATGCTTAAAAGTTCAAAAGTGGATGAGTCTTACCTTAGTGATACAGAATACAGTGAGGTGTCCACAATTGCAGGAGACACTCCAAACTACAAATTTTCAGAGAAGCTTGTATACTACAAGAATGGTTACTACATGGATAATGCTGATGATTCATTTGCAGAGCTTGAGAGATCACATATTATTAATGAGAAGGAGCTAACAAGGATGAATAACATTGTGGATTTTATGAAACTTGAAAGAGCTTTCAATCTTGAATCTGATCAAAATGATGTATAACTATGAATTTCGAACGATACCCTTTTTTTTGTTTTCATTTTCTTTTAGCTTCGGTTTGTAGCATTTCATATAAATTTCCTGACCGTCATCTCTTGCTTATACTTTAATTATTTTCAATTTCCTTCACTGTTTCAAGGAGATCAACTATACATCTTGCAGATATACGATCTGATGATTGGTAAACCATCATTTTCTGGAAGATAGATACTATCTTGGATGGAGCCCTTGGTATAATTTCAACTGTTTCCCTTGGCATACAAGATGATGAGTGACCAACCCAATCTGCAAACGTTTTTGAGTTTTGAGCATCTGGCCATGTTTCAATGGTTGGTGTTCCAAAAGTTTCAAATATCATAGAGATTAAACGGATATCCACAACATCAGACTCATCAAATATTGGCTTAAGGTCATTGCTAAAGATCAAAGTCATGACAACTCCCAATGACCATATATCCAACCCGTATGAATAATCTTCTAGCCGAAAGATTAACTCTGGTGCTTTATATATAGATGTAGACACATCACATATCTTTTGATATGGTTTCTCTTTCCCAAAATTATCGGGATACTGGTAACTTATTCCCAAATCAATTATTACAGGAGACGATGTGTCATAACTTTTGAACATGATGTTGTCAGGCTTAAGATCTCTATGAATGATTCCATGTGAATGAAGAAATGAGAGACCAGAAGCAACACCTTTCACAATATCACATGCAGCTGATGGTTCTAAATGACTTTTCCATACTCTAGTGGGTTTGGTAGCACCATTGATCCCAAATGATGGTTGTAATGCTAATGATGTGTAAGGATTTGAGCCGGTAGAAGTAGCGTAGTGACGAAGTAAAGGTAATAACGTAAGTGGATAGTACGGGAAAACCATAGCCAACTCTCCTAAGCCACGTCCAAATGAATCCAATAGCATAATGACATGTTTAGAGCCTTCAGTCTCGCTCAATGCCTTTAACATCCTTAGCTCATCTCTAGAGCAATGTGGAGGTCTGTCTTCATCCGGGGAAGTCACCTTCAGCGCCACTGCCTCGCCATTGGAGTCCTGTGCCCGATAAACCTCCGAGTATCGTGTGACTTTCAATAGCTTCTCATTACTGTACTCCATTACTCTCTTAAAGTCCGCTAGGTTTTGTGTGTTTCTGACCTGCTTTCGTTTTTGGGGGGTGTTGAAGGTGTTTGTGTGTGGTTCAAAGCACTGACCCCCCCCCCGAGAAGTGGTAGGGGCAGTAACCGAGCGTTGTATGCAACAAAATTTAATGTTCTCTCTCTATCTTTGCACCCAATATATCACTGGAAAGAGGGCATTGGTTGACATGCTGCCAAAGAAGAAGTCTTTGCTATCAAAGGAAGAATGCATCAGAGAAGCTCTGCGGAACAATGATATTGATACTATTAAACAGCTTGCGGTGACGTCAAATGGGTTAACATCCGATACGCTTCGTATAACGATATGGCCATTACTGTTGGGCTGCACAAGGCGAACAGATTACACATTGATGGAACTACCATCTCATAAGGATGAAGATCAAGTGCAACTGGACGTTGATAGAGCCACCCCGTTTGATAAGGAATTGGATATACAGATCTTCCGTGAAGAACTAATGAAACTGATATGTCACTTCTTTCGTCATCATAAACATTTATCTTACTACCAAGGTTATCATGATGTTGCATCGCTATTCCTTCATATCTTCTGGAGTGATAAGAGAATGGCTTATGAAGCATTGGAGTTATTTACTCTGAAATATTTAAGAGACTTTATGATGCCTACAATCACAGAGTCAATCAGAATGATTAACATCGTACCCGAGCTTCTTAGAGTCGCTAGTCCCGAGACTTCTAATGATATAATACCTGCATCTATGGCCCCTTTCTTTTGTCTATCACCAATTGTTACGGCATTTACTCATGATATTCGAAACATTGACTGTTTGACCCTCATTTTTGACCATATTATCTGCTCTGAAAGTTATGCAACTGTCATATACACTTACGTGTCACTGGTAATCTTAAAGCATGACAAGATCCTCGAAAAGGTATCACTCCAGTATGATGATATGTTCTCTAGGGAAGACCTTTTACATAACGCACTCTCCAAGTTTCTTACAAATGTTGATCGTGATGACATTGATCATTCGCTCATTGAAGCTTCAAAGACAAGGAAGAAGATTCCTCTCAAGAAATTGAAATCATATAAAGATCTTGGAAAGTTCAGTATAATGAAAGCAACAACTCTTAAGCCAGAGAATAACGACAGTGAATCTACGAGTATTGGTGAAATTACAATTCTGTCTCAGATCAAAGAATCTGAGAATAGAACAGAGATCAAAGGCAAAAGTGATTTGACTCATCTCCTACTGAGCCCAAGAAATCAAAATATCTTGAAGGTTTCACTTGTTATTGGAATCGCATCTGTCATACTGACCGTGATCAACAGTAACTCCATCTGAACCATGATCTACATCTCAACAGGTTGTATATATGTGGCAATGCTGTATTATTATTTTTTTTTTATTTAATCTGTACCGACATCATATATGAATACCGTTTCTGTACTCGAACCTTGCCATCCTCTATTACCACTAGCACTCACCATGTATCTATACGTTGGATCGAATAGAACTTGAGAGATCACACCACCATGGTGACCAGGAACGATTAAGAATGGTGTCCTTTTCTGGGCCTCGGAATATAATCTGAGATCATAAATTCTGATGTTATCATGTGATGCACAAAGAACGTGATTGTGATTCGGTAGTGCTTTTACGACAGTAACAGCACCAGATACTTGTGGGAACCTCAATGTCTTAGATGGACGTGAATCACCATTTGCAAAGAATGGCATCTTCAATGAAAATTCCTCCACGGTACTGTTTCTTCTTCCTACAAAGATCGAATCACCACTCTCGGACCAACATGCAGATACACACCAAGGTGGTGTACCCTTTGGTGATCTAATTTTCAATACTGGTTTCTCAGCTCTCATATCGAGAACTGAGACAGATCCATCAATGGATGCGGAAAGTAATACATTATCATCAGTTGGTGCTCCATTCACCGGATTGCTGCTCTGTTCAATTTCATCTTTAGAGTTTCCTGCTTCTTCGGAACCAAAGAGTGAATCCAAATCGTCATCTTCTGAAGGAACCTGTTGTTTTATTGTGTCAATGTCTATGCCACCAGATGGTCTATACTGTAGTGTAGTAATTTGTCCTGTAGCTTCTGTGAAACTTCTAGCTACTGACCCTGTGTTTAGATCCCAAACGTTGACAAGTTTGTCCCAACCTCCAGATACAAAATGATCTTGTTGGTGATTCAATTCTAACACAGATACTGTGTCAGTGTGATTCTTGAAGTGATGTATTATAGTACCTTCATTATGTCTGATAGATTGCATGTTGATTCCTCCGTTCTCCAAACCACTCAACAACCAAAGACATCTTCTCTCGACTGCTAATGAGTATACTGGTGATATTTTTGGTTCATAAGAGTCCCCTACAATTGCACTTCGTTGTTGAGGAATTTCATTCTCCCAGTAACCACTAAGTGCACCTCCATTTGTGATCAGATCAACGAGGTTATGTTTTTGAGCTGCTGTAAGTTGAACTTCACCATCGATAGAACCGAAGAAATCGTATTTTCTAATGAAACCGTCTTCACCTCCTGCAAACAGCCATTTCGAACTCTTCGGTAGTGCAATTGCATGGATTTGGGATGAGAAAGGTACTGCCACTGTTGGTACCACGTCGTAAGCTTCAGCAAGACGACCCTTCATGGAGACCGTGTTGTAAAAATTTTGTAATTGTGAATCAATATCTGTGAGTCTATCACCAGTCTCTTTTGTTTCTGTATTGTTTGTACTAGTTTCATTGGTTACATTGGTGGCATCGGTAATTGAAATGGATCCATTTGTACTTTCACTTGGACCTTGTTCCCCATCTTCTTCAACGTCAACATCTCCTTCAGCATCGGCATTACCAAGTTGAGTATCGTTGTCATTGTCGTTATCATTATCTTCATCATCTTCGTCTTCATCTCCTTCAACTTCTACTTCATCATCATCGTTGTCATTATCATCTTCCATCTCTTCATCTTCATTATCCTTCTCCAGAGCATCTAATTCCTCGTCTTCGTCGTCAATACCATCATCATCATCTTCATCTACCAAAGGGAGTTCTGCATCCTTGAATATATCATCATCACCATCCAGTGCCATGGTCTGCTTATTTTTTTTTTTTTTTTTGACTTGTTCCTTTATACACTTCAATGCTTACTCCCTTTCTCTTGTGTACACACAGTTGTGTGCAGTAAGTGTATGTCTTCCCCGAGCGCAGTTATTGTGAGGCCGGGTAACTTGCAGGGGCGCGAGCTCAAAACGCTACAATGCTCGATTTTATAGGGGGGGCGAAGAATACCGAACTTCTTCCATGGCTTCAAAAACAAAAAGATCTTTAAATACTTAAATATAATGACAAACGAGACTAATGCGATTGAGACCGAGCATTTGACTTACAAGTTCTCTACGGGGAAAGTTGGTCTTGCCGATATCACTTTTGAAGCACCTTGGGGTTCTCGTACTTTACTGATTGGATCAAATGGTGCTGGTAAGTCTACACTTTTGAAATTATTGGCAGGTAAAACATTGAGTTCTGTTGGTTCAATTCGTATTGGAGGACATGATCCATTCAAAGGTGGTTCTGATGCTACGCAAATAACAACCTACTTGGGAACAGAATGGGCTTCTAATCCAGTTGTTCGCAGAGATATGCCCGTTACAGTTTTAATTGATTCCGTTGGTGGAAGTGCCTATCCTGATAGAAGAGATGAATTGGTTGATCTTTTAGATATTGATTTGAGTTGGAGACTTCATCAAGTCAGTGATGGTGAGAGAAGAAGAGTTCAACTTGCTATGGGTCTTTTAAAACCTTGGAAAGTTCTTTTATTAGATGAGGTCACAGTGGATCTTGATGTTCTTGTTAGACAACGGTTGCTTTCCTTTTTGAAAAAAGAAACTGAAACTCGTGAATGTTCAATTGTTTATGCAACTCATATATTTGATGGTCTTGGAAAATGGCCAACTAATGTTCTTCATATCCAAAGTGGTAAAGTTATTCAAAACTTAAAGTATGGTGAAAATATTACTTTTAAATCCGGGGAGAGTAGTGATGGTAATGATGGTGATGATATTCAACAACATATGGATCGTTCAATTGTCAAGAATGCTACGGGAGACTCAATTGTAATTGAGCCATTACATAGTCTTCATCCATTGGCTTTAGAATGGCTTAGGGAGGATTTACTCTCTAGAGGAACTAGGGAAGAAGACGCAAGTAGACCAACTTGGGAAGATCTAAAGGAAAGATTGGCACAGTTCTTTGATGGAGGAGATAGAGTAACAGGATACTTCAAGGCAACACGTACGACTTGATTCAATATATCGTAACATATTATTCGTTTAAATTTATAACGTCATCTCTATATAAATCTGACCATCTGTATTCCTCTTTTTTTTTTTTATTTAACTTCTCCTATTCTACAATCGTGGCACCACAATCGATTTTGTGCCAAAAGCTCAGCTGTGCGCGAACGATATGTGCTGTAATCGTTTAAAGGGTCCCCGGTCGTTTAGAGTCCGTATTAGTAATGAGAAGGGTAAACAACGTTATAAACACACAATAAATGAATGAAGTTGATGCTAATAGTCGTGTTCTTCTCTATAATACAAGATATCTTAAAGATCTTCCAAATACCTTCGTATGGGAGTGTTTTTTGCTTTCTCCTACAGAGTGCTAAACGAGCGTGCTAAACGAGCGTGGCCGCCCAAAACCGCTGAACGACTGATCCTCGAAAACCGTACCACGTCTGCTCTCGTTTAGCATTCGGTTCGGGAAAGGGGAAAAAAAACAGTATAAACACACCTTCTTCTCACCTTTTTCTTTGACCCAAAGTTGAATGGAAATAATAGAATCAAACTTTTTGAATACATTCAACTGATTTTGTCTTCAGTCTTATACTTTGCAAATAAAATAAAAGAAAAAAAGACCAAGAAAAGAACAAAAGTGAAAAAAAAAAAAAAAAAAGGCATTTGATCCCATTGATTCCACACACCCCATCACACTAAATACAATTCCTTAACCATGGATCTCGTTCTGGAATTTATAGACGCATACATGCTGGATTATGTCTATGCTAGAGTCTTCCCAGCTTCTCTTTGCAGTAAAATCCCATTCTCTGTTCAAGAATCACTCTCACTTTCAAATAGTTCATATGTTGATATGTTCAACACACAAGCTCAAAGATTGATCCAAACAGATGCTATCAGCAAAGTTGTTGCCGAACTTGAACAAAGTGGAAAATATGGTTATGCACCAGTGTGGTTCCGTACCACAGTGTATACTTATTCTTCATTATTAGCCAGATCAAATGTCATCAGACAGGCAATTTCACTTTTCCTTGTGATGGTATTCTTTGGTTATGTTCTTTACTTTGGTGCTGCTACTTTATCTTATGTCTTTATCTTTGATAAGGCTATCTTCAACCATCCAAGATATTTGAAGAATCAAATGTCTCTTGAAATCCAACAAGCAGTTTCTGCTATCCCAGTGATGGTTGCATTAACGGTACCTTGGTTCCTTATTGAATTACAAGGATACTCTAAACTTTATTGGGATATTCAATCGGTTACAGGAGGATGGTGGGCTATCCTTTGGCAGTACCCTTGCTTTATCATGTTCACCGATGCTGGAATTTATATCATTCATAGGGTTTTACATTGGCCAGGTGTTTATAGAGCATTGCACAAACCTCATCACAAATGGCTTGTTACTACCCCATATGCTTCCCATGCCTTCCACCCAGTTGATGGTTATGCCCAATCTTTACCATATCACATTTATCCATTCCTTTTCCCACTTCATAAGTTGAGTTACCTTGTCTTGTTCACATTCGTTAACTTCTGGACTGTGATGATTCATGATGGTGAATACATGGCCAATGACCCAATCATCAATGGTGCTGCTTGTCATACTGTTCATCACCTTTACTTCAATTACAACTACGGACAATTCACCACACTTTGGGACAGAATCGGTAAGAGTTATAGAGAACCTGATAAAGAACTCTTTGACAAGAGTAAGAAGAAATCCACTCAGACTTGGGAGAACCAAGTTCAAAAGATGGAGGCCATCAAAAAGGTTGTTGAAGGAGACTGTGAAGATGACAGAGTCTATGGAACTGAAGAGACACCATTCTTGATTGGTAAGAAGACCCAGTGAAATCTCCATAATTAACCAAAACTACAAACGATTATTTAGTAAAACTTAAACAAAACAAATACCAGAAAATAAGTAAAAACAAAGGGCTCAGTTGTATTTCTCTGTAATTCCATTCATTTGTTGACTCCATTTTTGTGGCGCGCGCATATCAACAGATCAAAGTGTAAACAAACATACTTAACCTCACATAACAATGGCTCGTTTCTATCAGAACAATGAATGTGATGACACCTTTGAAGGTCCTCATAAGTGCGTGAGACAACTACCTCAGAATCTCGCTATTCTAAGTGTTTTATCTAACGGTGTTTGTAGTTGGGCAGACGCCAACTGCTCACTTCCTTATCCATACACTTTCTAGATGTGATGATGTCCAACTCACGACCGCATTAACATCCATTACTTCACCTTATACATGGATCACATCTGATGGGAATATGGGATCTGCACAAATCAACCATGGATCATATCAATCACTTCAAGATATGATAAACATGAGCATCCAGTTCAATGAGATTTATGACTTGGTCTTCATTGCGTTGACTAAGATTCGTGAATATGATGTTAAATTGAATGCAATCTCTCGGTTCACTTCTCGTCATACTTTGTTCTTGGTGGACGCTAGCATCGGTATACTGCTTGAAAACGTTGTTCGCCGTACTTTACCTGGAGCATTTTGTTTGTCTACATACCTCACAGAATCAAATGTCGTTTTGGATAAGATCAATAATCAGTTATCGATCAATTCTTCTGATTGCTTGTTTGAACTTGGATATACTGGTAATACTATGACTTCCGGAACTGATAATTCGGTTCTTGATTTCAATCTCCACCCTATTGTTAAAGAGTGTTGTCGATTACTTTCGACTAAAGGTGTACATGTTGCTATTCACCCCAAACCTCGTGGTAAAGAGCATATACTATTCATCAACAAGATTTGGAAGCATCAAATTGAAGTATCCCTTGACATGTTGTCATCTGTTCTTGGAGATCCAGATTATAGAGCTTTGATCCATTATATCGAGATGGCTGATTCACCTACTGAAACAATTTCTGCTTTAAGAAAAAAACTATCGACACCAATGATCAGCGTTTTCAGAAACCTTCTAAATGATTTGGTTTCACTTCTGTTACTTGTTTCCGGTAGTGGAGTGCTTGATGGAATTGCTGCCACATCGGGAGATGTGTTGCAATGTCAAATAGTCCAAAAATGGGCCACTGCAAGACTCAATGGTTCACAATCTGGGTTCACTCTTCATCATAGTGATTATGTTTTACTGTTGATTTACCAGTTGATATTACTCGCTGATAGTGTATCGCTGCAGTCTTCTACAAAGGAGTTTCTTTATGCTCAAGTTATTTCTAAAGTTCTTCCATCGAGAAGATCTCTTCCTTCAGTGCAAAATACTTTCCAAAACCTTAAGAGTGTCGACATTCATGATGAGTTATATGCCGATGCAGTTGAATACACAGAGGTTGACGATACTTGTGATGTTAATCTGCTTGCAGCAGAAGGTATAAGAGATGGTTCCAAAGACGACAATGAAAGACGAGTTCATGCTGAGTCAATAGAGGAATCAAACAAAATCAATTATGACACTGGAGATCTTGATGCCAGACTCTTATTTCTTTCAAGTGCTGAGGGTATTCAGTACCCACAGGAATCGGATGACGATCATCAAAACGAGTCAAAAAACGGAGGAAATGGGGACACAATTCAAAATGGTTATTCATTGAAAGATCTGACGTTTGATACGGTGGCTTCGAATATGGGTAATCAATATTATAACCTGGTTCTGAGTCATGCAGACTTGGCACCTGTGATTCGCTCCGATTTACTTGGTGGATGGTACGGCGAATGTGAGAGGGATCAATACTGGAAGAGGGAATCGTACTTAAGACGAGGTTCCCACTGGTTCTCTGATGAGCTGTACAATGTTGATATTGATGAAACTACATTTCTGATACCAAGACTTGAAGATATTGAAAACTCAAAACAGGCTTCTTTGTTGAATGATCGCTATCCAACACACCATGTTGAATTATCGAAACAGAACTACAAGAGAATTAATCCCAAATTCATCCGAACTAAGAACGACAGAGTTATCAATGGTATAAAGTTCACTGCTCGCACTCAAGCACAAATTTGGACAACGTCATTTCTTCAAGGTGTAAGTCGAGGAAACATATTGTGGTCGAGAAGGGACAAGTATGGAAATGTCAACGATCCGACAGACATTCCACCAATTTTCTCTTTGAGCCAAGCTATTGTCACTGAGCTCTAATAATGATATATATCTTTTTCTTTTGATACATCGATGGGCTTGGTTGTCATTGTTTTAGAAATCTACAGGAAACTTATAATAGAAATAATTCGACACTCTTATTCACAGAAGAAAGTAGCCGTGTATGGAAATTAAGTATAGTTCTTCAAAGGAACCAGTCCTTGAGAACATTCAACATATCACCAAGCCATATTACAATCACAATGCCATAGTTAGCCACTCCCAGTTATTATTTGGGCCACCTTCGCCCTGCTGCGGCAGTGGAGTTGTGTCACTGCCTTGTCTATCAATATCCATTGTTGAGCCGAATTGAAATGCTGATGATTGAGATCTTTCATCAAATTCAAAATCATCAGCGTCCATTACTGAACCGTGTGGGGTGGAATCATCCATAAACCTTGTGTTAGGAGTTCTCTGTAAAAACTGGTCATTTGCACTAGATGTGGAACCATTTTTCTTCTTTGAGTTCGCCAAAGGAGGACCAGCCTTCTTTTTGTTGTCGTCATTTGGTTTTGATGATTGTTGGGTCTTCTTGTTAGAAGGGTTTCCTGTGCTTGGGGTAGCTGAAGATGAAACAGATCCTGATTTAGTTGGAGATGGAGGTTGAGTACTTCCACTTTTTGAAACCGTTGATCCTCCTCTTTGTCTTTTCTTGATCACATCTGTTTTAAGAGATAAAGGACGAACAACACCGTGAAGCTTCAGGAATAAACCACAAGCATTACATAGAGGCTGTCCCTCTGGGTTTCTTCTCCATAAGGGCGTTGTTTGTGTGTTACAGTTTGTACATCTAGTATTACTGTTGGAAGTTGGAACTTCAGTCTTTTTTGATGGGGCCATTGTGTTGGTTACAGCCGAAGTCACTGGTGCCGATGCAGCCAGTTGGGTAGTAGAACTTGATCTTTTGGATTTTGTGAGCTTCGATGAAGGTGTTTTTTTCTTGATCGTTGAAACAGTTGATTGTCTTCTTGAATTGAAAGATGAAGACAAGTTTGACTGAGTTGAGGTAGGAGCTGTTGATGAGTCTGTCATAACGACATCTGTGTTTGGTTCCATTTTCACTGAGACTCTAGATGTCTCAACAGCGTTTGGTATGTTTGTAAAGGATGTGGTTGAAGGTACTGTTCTCATCTGACTAGCAAAGCTCATATTATTTCTTCCATTTGGACCGTTGTAATAATTTTCAAAGAATGAGCCACTATCAAGACTTGGAGTCTGAGCTGTAGATGAAGCTGGTGAATGGAGAGATTGTGAATAAACTGATTGGAAATAACTTGGATTATCGTTGAAACTTGAAGAAACATTATTGAAATTTGAAGGGGTTTCATAAGATGAACTTATAGCATCCAAAGGATCCATATATGAATTGGCGTCATTGTTTGGAGAATCTAGATATCCTGAACCAAATGTATTCTCAAATGCATTACCATGACCTTGGTTACTTATTGAATTATGCATACCAGATGACACAATATTAGTGTTATTGTTATTGAAACTCGAAGAAACACTGTTGAAGTTAAAATCACCTTGATCGGTATGACTATGAGAGAAGGGTATATCTGTTGGATTTGAATGAATTGGAACTCCACGGATTGGTTTAAATGCATCTGAATCTCTTTCGTCTAGTCTAGTAATATGGCTATCCTCTTGTCCAATCTTCTTTATATGAGCAACGTAATCAAAATCATCAGAGGTTGGATCATTTGATGAATTCTGAGTCTTTGAAGTGGTCGGAGTAGATTGTGACTGACTTTGGTGACGTTCATGATGTTGTTGCTGCTGCTGCTGCTGTTGCTGTTGTTGCTGTTGACCTAGGAAGAACTTTGTCAAATTTGAAGTAATTTTCGGTTTTTCATTATGAGAATTGATTTCAGCAAAGTTTAGATATTCATCTCCCCCAATAGGGTTATGATTTGGAGTATCTTCTTCCATAAACAGTGAAGCACCATTATTTTGAATATAATGATTGTCAGCTGATTCTGTAACATTCCCCAGATCAAATGGATCTGAAACTTGTTGGTTGTTATTGGATTCAACTTGATTATTCTTAATGTGATTCATTCCCATCATTCTCCAGGTGAGATTTTGCATTCTTTCTCTATAAGGAAGTGAAGCTCTGGCCTTAGCATACATACGCCATAAAGTTTCTGCGGACGAATTGTCAACAGGTTCAGGGAACTCACGGGACATAGTTTCTCTCCAGTGTTATAAAATGAAAAGAAAAAACAGTGGTATATTGTCTGCTTATTCTGTTTGCACCGTTGAGTGTTGTTCTTTGGTGGTTGATATAACCAAAGGGAGGGCAGTTGAGTTGATTCTGTAGTCCGTATATGGTATTGGACCTGTGTTGAAGAGGGCGGGCAAAAGTGAAAGAGCTGGCAAGCTGGGCTTGTGGAGTGGACTGTTATTAGTAGGACAAGTCCTCTCAGTGGAAACTGTGAGAATAATCCTAATGGAGTAAGGGGGGAGTCTGGTGGGGTAAGTTGCCTTGGCTAAGATGTATTTTGCAGTTTGCTTTAGTGGGACGGTGAAGTTTATTTTTGTTGCCGGTCGGGTTTTGCTGGTGATCGCCGCCCCTTAGACAAAGAGCAGGCTCTCGGGGGACACCACCGCGCGGCCGCCCCAGGACAGGCAACTGCCGCCTTTTTTCTATAGCGTAAGGCGGAATTAATGTACTGTTTTTAAACATCCATTAACTAATTAGTGGGTTTTAATCTCTTGATTGGGCAAAACCCCCCCCTACAATAGCACTTCAAACGCTCCTAAAAGACTGGATTTACTACACATGTATTGTGGGGAGATCCGGGGGATCAAATGCCTGGCTCGTAAATCTCTTTAAGTACGGTGGGAAACACACACAAAAAAAGACGTTGTATCGTTTTTGTCTATCAAATTTATTCGCTAATATATACAACTGTTTATACACCCATCACTAATATTGTAAGTCTTTGTCTAACCTTTTGGTGTAAGAACCCAGAGAGAAAGAGCCTAGCCCATGGCCCGGTTCCCCAGCCTTCGGGAAACTCCACGCTCCAACCCCCTGCCCTCGCGATCTGCACTGTGATTGGCTCGATAAGCGCAATAAACCAGCGCGCTAATCGCCTAATGGCACGGGCAGAAATGGCAGTGAAAACACTCGGCTTAAACCCTTTTGAGAGATATCGAAGATCGCTAAGTGCATCTTTTTTTTTTTTATTGATTTCTAGTCATGGATATACTAAAATTAGTTGATGAGTTTGACAATAACTATCCTATAATTCAATGGTAAACACTAGACTCATATATGGTAGACTCCCCCTCTTATCCTTTGCACTATAGTGGTGCACAAGAATAGACCATCAAACATATCCATATTGAGGGGTATTTTTTAATGCACCGTATTATATGTGGGACATTTGGATATTGCTCTGGTTATTAACATACACTTCTGTAACAAAGTCATATGTTTACAAGTGTTTATAGTATATAGTTCCTATCAATTGTTTACTACAAATAAGTACTGACTTCACAGTTTTATTCAATTGTACAAACCATTGGATTCTTTTAGTCTCTTAACATAAAATCAAAGTGATACACTCAATCTTATGGTGAGCTTTTGAAGCTGAAAATATAATAGTATTCGTTATATCAACGTCCTAAATTATCTGAGGTTACAAGAGCTTCAATTTCAGTTCCGTTCCACAAGATCCTGGAGACATAATTTTTGGAAGAGAAACGAAACTCTTCTTAAAGACCTGATATTCAATGCTCAATTTGTCCTGCTAGTAAATCCTTCGACTAGGATTTACACGAGTTCAAATCATAAAGTATCCTGGTGAATAACTTATGGTAAATTGTTCAGAGGAATGGGTAACTACCCATTACAATCCGAGTATCATGACATCTTGTTATGATGTCCTAGGAGAAGTGTTAAAACCACTATTCCAATCTCAATCCATAATCAATCAAATATATTGGAATCAACTCGGTAATACCTGTCCTTAGTACTGTTTAGCTCATTACTCCATTAACTATGTATATTCCCATATTAACTTGGGTAAGAGATATTATGTGATTGCTGTATGTCACAGCTAGTACCTCATTGAGACTAAGTAATCACCCCCATATTGGTTGTAACTAACGCACCTAACCTCTCTTATTTGGAATTGTATGGTGATCAATCATCTTCCTTCAGTGTCAGAGCATAGTACCGAGTTTTGTTGTTGATGCGATGCTTCCAATTTGTGGAGACTGAGATGCTTATCTGAACCTGTTATGTTTCTTTTGCTAAAAAATGGTATTGGCTCGATTTTTCTTGGGACCTGACAGCTTTCATCTAACAACTGTTAGCTTATCACTCATTTCCTCGGTCGGAACCATTCATCTTCAACCGTGGCGTTTATTAGATAACCATAAAGTTGTAAGATGAAAAGAGAAAATGGTTAATCAACCACCAGACACTAAACATGATAAAAAGTATTATGACTAATTCAAAGATTCTTCAAATCTTGTTAATACCAGACATAACACATATTAAACGATTATAAATTCTTAAACCTTCACTTTACTGGGACTTAGAGCAAAATAATTGGTCATAATTTCTTTAGACTCGTGGCCACGCTTGACTCCGGCATTGAACATTTCGCAAGATTTTCGACAAAAGTGTATGTATGTATTGTATTTATCAATTTAAAGTAGGGTTTAATATAAATAAATACTGTTGGGTGTGGTATCGTTTAAAGTATGTTATTACGTAATTTTGAGCCAGAGGGAGACATAACTTATTACCAGATCATTGAAACATTCGAGAGTATCCTAATCCAACAGCGCTATCTTTTGAGCTAACTAAGTAGAGATCTCGAGACATTTCCCCCTCTTTGTGTTCTTTGTGGATTTTCATTCCAATTTTTTCTGAAGCTATTCCCAGTATTAGTTGAGCTGTGCGTATGGTAACTCTATCTGGAAGTGGTACTGTACGTCACCATCTTCGACATAAAACACATTGACTGATCCCTTTATGACCAACAAGGTATATGTCAAGTTACCAGGAGAATAAGAATAATGTAACTAAATACTAAAGTGAGCTACTTTAACTTATATAGATATAGTTGATAATGGATTACTCAGATAATCCAGAAGTAAAACACACCGACAATACATCATAGATTCCAATACCACAACCATTCTTTAATTGTACAAAATTATGGAGGATGGTACCACCAATCACTTAATAAGATGCAAATAGTTGAGTGATGCTAAGCCAGAAGGCAGTAAGATGTGCAATGAATGAGTTTAGGAGATTTGAGCCCAGATCTATCTTGACCAATAGGAAGTACTTTAAAGTAGTGAATAAAGATAAAGTCTTCAAAATCCAGATATAGATTGTAAATCAGTACGCTGAAGAAGACAAATCATGTGATACATCTCTTTATCTTTACTTGGGGTGTACTTCTGAAGTATTGAGATTTCTGATACAACATGGCTTTGGTAAATTATTTAGCAGTGTCATTTGTGGTTACAATATCAATCGTTCAAGTCAGTCTTTGTGATTAAATTACATTCTCCTTTTATCGTATGGATTTTCATAATCAGAGAAATGATAGCATATAATGGTCTGGATCAAACTGTTGGCACTATGTGCTGAAATGCTTGTCAGATGCAGACTCAAAACCTCATGGAGCATTTGAGCTGGTAAACAGGACAATATAGAGAGCATCCCGCTAGATGACACCCGTATATGGAATAGGATCCATTAAGATCCTACTTTGTGATTCTTCACAAACATCATCCAGTCTCATGACCTAGTTGGTTTAGCGTCACTCGATGAAAAATACGGGATTTCAAAGCAGTCATTTGAGTCACTGTAAAACAACCAATTCTACAGCTCTGATATCATACCATGATCCATCTATATCTCCAAATGGTGATGTTGCTGAAGAAGACGATCTGTCTTTAAGATATTGAGAATTGACATAACCATCGGCGTATAATACATTTGGTAGTGAATTATATTCTGGCGAACATTTACCAGAATCTCATAGTCCTCATTCAGCTGATTTGATTAAGCATACGTTTGATAGAAATTACTTTAGTGCTGCTGTCGTTAGTTATCTTTGAGAGTTAAGTAGGTGGTTAGGTGTTTTAAGTGGTGGAATTTTTACTTCCCAGTCGTGTGATACGTAATCTGCACCAGCAACTGTCCTACATAGTACTCATTTATATATACACAGAGAGGAGACTTATGAATAAAAGTGGTATTAAAAGATAGCCAGTTGAATATTGAAAATTCTAATAATACAACATTTTCTTCAATTCTTTACTTAAAAGGGCGATATTTCTATTGGAGGTGTCTGAGTTCCCCATATTTCTCGGTAATCTGAAAAAAAACATAGAGCGTACACACTTCATCACAGTTAAATATGCATCCATATGAAGTATATTCTACAATTCTCGCTCTTCTGGAGTTGTATAGAATGTGGTCTATGAGAAGGTCGTGATATACTCCATTGTTTCACTAAAGTTTAATGAGAACACTTGCTAATGGCTCAATTTTGTCGACAGCTGTGTTCCATTGGTGAGAGAGTCGGACCTACAGTAAGACATCCAAGCTCTTTTTTGTGAGTCATTTGGTTATATCATTCACTCTAATATCCAAATTACATCATTTGATACACAATATCAGAGTCAAATGGTCTCTATCGCCGACAGTTTGTACAAAGCTCATGATCTGAGTCTTTATGAATCCCTACGAATATCTTCATACAGACTTAACTACATTGAGGACAATGGAATGCACCTGAAAAGGAATATTTGAACTCTGATATATGAATCAGGCAACTCAGACTGATCCAATCTACAATATGAATTGGATTTTAGCGATATTTCCCCCACAGTTTTTGGTTACCAGGTAGTTCAATTTTATTACTTTGACGTTCCCCATAACTCAACACCCAAAAGAGTGACTTCATCTTGTTTTATCAAAACAGCGTGAATATTATATTCTCAAATATGGATAATCATCAATCTGAGAGTGTTTTCAGGTGGATAATTTCAGCTAAAATTGTGATACTTGCGAGTATTGAGTATGTGGAACTCACCGTTGGTCCGCACAAGATTATCACACAACAACCAAATCATATATTCAAGCACTCATTTGTTCACAAAGGACTCTGGACACTTGTTAATGTTTATTAAAGTGATCACAGTGAACTTGTTCAAACATATCATGACACAATTGATATTGACAGTTATCTATCACTCAAGCTCCGACCGTCGAATATTTCTCATCAAAGTAAAAGATGTATAGCCATTGATTCACCTATTGAAAGTCACTTGAGTCTGTTTGTATCTTAAGGGAAAGCTATGAAGAGTAATATCAAGTGTCTGAGTTTAAGAGTTCTCCGATATTTTGGTACTATTATAGATGGAGCATCAGTTCACGCAAGATTCATCCGTGACGAACAACTGAGCATATATAACCAACAAAGAAGTTACTTGATGTGACCAAACTGTGGGACTATTAATAAAATATTTACAAAAGCATATTAAGACACTGATATCTGGATATACGTGAACTCAGGCTGAAATATCATACGCTTGGTTCCATCTGTACCATGTGAGTGATGAAAGTGAATTCCAAAAGTGACTTCATTATTTGAAATAAATAGTTGGTTTCACCTTTCCATTCTATGGGGATATCATCTTTACAGGAGGAGAACAAAGTGGAATGGATAAACTTTGAATTTACTGACTCATAGTGCAGGATTACTGTGCTGGATATTTTGGGTATTTGAAGTGGCGTCTCAGTCTGTTCAACAGTGCAGTTATTTTACCAATAAACCTGCATTCTGATTACTTTAAAGACGGTGACTTCTGGTCTGACACCACTTGAACACATTAAGCTGGGTCTTACAGGTTAGATTCTTTTTATTTGATGTCAAAAAAGAACATATAATATTACCCGATTTGGAAATCGAGAAATTTTGCTAAGAACAGCTTCAACTTTTTAATCAAAATTCAAATACTTTTGGTATTTCTTATCTTTGTTCTGTTTTAAATACGATTTAATCCATTCTATATTGGTTCCATGTCTCAATTACAAGTATTCATGAAGTTCAGTGGTAGTGTTTCTTTGTTACTCCATACCACCTTCACCATCACATATCTTCCAGGACAATCAAAGCACCGGTATATCAATTCAAGTACATGAGCATCAACTTAGTAATAGTATTTGGGATATTCAGAACATCATCAGAAGGCTAAGTTGCTAACTTTGTAAGTTCTAGACCTTCATTATGGAAGTTTTCTGCATGTATACCAACACATAATACAGATAACTTATTTACAATTGACACATACACAACAATTGTTTCCGGGGTATATTTCTGGTTAACATAATACTTCTGATAGAGAATGATGCTTTCAATATAGCCAGTAAGATACCACGTAAATATTGGGGTAACTACAAAAGCAAAACTAGCAGTTCCAAATCAGGCAATTTTAACCAATGTGAGGCAATTACTCAAAGTTCAGCTTTCAAATATCCACCAAATTCTATGACTATGATTAACTGTGGTATGTTAACATATTGAAAGTGGTAAATTGAATAAAATACGGGTCTATATATGTTAATGTGTTCTCAAAATATCTTGGATAACACCAAAGTAGTGATGGGATACTTTACGTTTTTATGGAAAACTAAACCATTAAAAAGCCTCACTATAATACTAGTTATTGGTTCACTCTTTTTCTGACTTGTAGACTCCATGTTGGGATATATGATAGAATTGGATAGTTCAGTTAACTTGTTTGTATGTGACCCGTCTGTTGAAAGAAAGTATAATCTCTGTACAGTCAACTATACATGATCTGTTTTCTTATTTTAGTATCTCCCATACTTCTATATAGTCTGGTATACTATATTACCCTCTATTGAAACTGAATATAATACATTACTCTCTAACATTATAACACTTCATAGATATCCTCACACTGTATGATCTGAGAGGAAATAAAATTGTATAACTACTTCGGCAATAAACCTTACTTTTGACTACTTTAAAGATGTTAATATGTCGCCACCAACTTGGTAAACTCAATACGATAGATAAGATATGTTATATTGGCTTTCTGTGGACATCATAAGAGTTATAAAATTACCCGATTTGGTAATCAAGATTTTCCCCTAGGAATATCTTCAAACCTATCTCTAAAACGCAATTACTTTCAGGTTTTTTGTCTTAATTATGCTGTGCCATGACGAGTATATAGTATTCATTAGTTCTAAGTCTTAAATACAAGAACTGGGAAGGTTAAGTGATTGTTTATTTTTCCGCATTATACCACTCTTACCACGACCTATTTTGAAAGACAATAAAACACTCATGGAATACTTTCAGTGTTCCCAAATGTATATAATAATGGTATTTCATACACTCTTTACAGTATTAGGCAGCTAGGTAAGCAACTTTATGTTGTAATCTTACTTTCGCGTCTCTGATAACCTCTAATTGATTCATCTGTTTTTCGTTACTTATATTAAACATATTTAACTTCCAACAAAGGGGAATATCTGGACCTTTATATACTTTGAGAGAGACAACCCACACGGCACTATGAAATTTCATATGATGACAAATAACACAAGGCACTGAAAACTTTTCAAAGGCCGAGTTATTTGTCATCCCCATTTCATGTTTCTTTAGGGTTGATCATATATCTCAACACTTTAGTGTATATATAGCTTCATCCTAGAGGTTATTACTGTTTATGAAGTAAATTAACTTACTAACAATAATCACCATTTACCCTTACTCAATACTAATCGAAGGCATATGTTTTAGTAAACTATGTGCATTTACTATCAGAACTACCTTTTCATTATAGTCAGGAAGGTACCATACAACATAAACATTGTAGTAACTGAAGTTGTATGCACCTTACTTCCAAATCAGGTAATCATGATGAATTTAAGTGAATTACATTGATTTCAACAAGACAAGGTATGGAATTCTAAGAAAATAACATACAGAAGTTGGATAATCCATTACAAACGATAAACATTGTAAAGTACTGGTGTATGTTGATGGTTCTCCTGTTTTGCAAAATAGCTTGTGTGACCACCTGAGTCAATATTGATGAAACAACTCAACCTGTGATAACAATCTGAACCACTGATACTTGTTTCTAGAGTCTTATCTTCCTAGTTGGTAATATTTTGACTTATGAGATCCATATTCATTGATTTGCTAGAATTACGATGTCTATTTAAACTGCTTGCATGTAAGTGTTATGCCGAGCAAGGTTATATCCTATGTATACTCAAGCTTCCCTGAATATGTCCGTAATATTAGTGTTTAACATACTTCCTTATCCTGCATTATACTATTTTTTACTCTGAAACTGAGTAATATATCTCTGTATTCCACATTATAACACTGTATAAATATCATTATATGGTGTGGTCTGGCTAAAAACTGCTTCACAGAAATCATAGACGCCTCAAGATATAGCTTTGAAACTCTTTGGAGATACTAATTCGATAATGCTCTTTCTGATTCCCTCATAAAAGTCCAATATCCTTGTATCCGTTTTGCTAATAAATAGGCGATATATATGTGTAAGATGACACTCAATGAAGATAGACAGCACAGTGGGATAAGGCAAAGTAATTTATGTCTAATGTGGGATATTTTAATATCATACGATAGTTCAAAGTTCATTTAGTAAAATAAGAATGATATATATGCCAAAAGCTCACTGTAACGTAAAGATATATGGCTAAGTATCTGTAATAGGGGTGTTATGTCACGTGCCATCGCAGCGGAGGTCGCGCTTATTTCCCGTTTCGGTATTCTCAGTGATCTACTCGCAATATCTGGCGATAAGATCTACTTGAACGGTTGTTAGATGCTGTAAGGTATCTTATCTGATATAAAAGATATGGGGAATTGCTCTGAAACAGGGAAATCAGTAGAAAGTGGAGTATACCGCTGAGTGATTTGCTAATCTAACCACCGGGAGGCCAATAGCTCCATTTTGATATAGACAAGAAGTAAATATAGTAGTCTTATTTTATAGTCCTTCCTCTGTTCACTAATTTCCAAATGACTCTGATACAAAATCCGCTTAGTTTTACGCAATTAATTGGAATCTAATCATCGGAGAGGGAAGTTCGAGGACATTTCGCGACCGGGTAACCTTTTATAAACATCAATAACCAGTAAATAACGGCATTAAAATACATCTTGAGCTACTGAAAATGAAAACCGAATATAAACTAAACAACTTAATTCAACTAATACATTTAAATTGGCTGATTTCACAAAACTTTTTTTATTCTGTTCAAAATCGGACATCTCTTCCTGCGAATTTTAGACTTTACTATGAGACCTCTAACACAGGTTTCGAAAACAAATCTCTCAAATCATCACTTTCTTCTGATTTGTCACTGTTACTGGATTCTACATCTCCGTTTACCTATGTTTCCTGAGTTTCAGCCCAAAGTAGAAGCGCCAGTCCGTTTTATTAAGATTATAAAATATGTGAACCTGGTGTACGGGTGATCACCCAGCAGATGATATGTTAAATAATAGGCCATATTTTCTAATAACAAACAGATTATATTTATTCAAACCACCTAAAATATAATTAAACAGACTATAAAACGCTATCGAAGTAATAAAATTCAGAGATAACAGTAAATTCGTTAAGTTATACGATACTATAAATGCCAACTATATTAGGCAGTGTGGTGAGGAGACATGTTAAACGAACACACAATAAAATTCCCAATTCCAGTATCTAACCATTCAAACCAGTACTAATATAACCAATTGCCCTATATAAGCAAACTGAGAAAGATAAATCTTCACTTCACTGGCTCCAAATGGAAAATAAATGGGCACTATATCTCATGGTATATGTACCGAGGTTCACTCTCTCGGGTTCAATACTGCATTCCGTTTACCAATATAATCTGC
The DNA here is from genome assembly GCA_030569745.1 of Petasospora bimundalis. Taxonomy (NCBI): domain Eukaryota; kingdom Fungi; phylum Ascomycota; class Saccharomycetes; order Phaffomycetales; family Wickerhamomycetaceae; genus Petasospora; species Petasospora bimundalis. The sequence goes on along the minus strand of JAJMLR010000044.1, from coordinate 3,569 downwards.
TTTCTCCCACTTTGAAGACGGGAATATATGAACACATACCACCATAATCAGATGTATTAGGTCTCAAAGGTTTGAAATGTTGTTGTGTACTCCAAAGTTGGACTTTTATTATTACCGGATTTGGGAGTCTACACCTGTGACCTCCCAGTCTTACATAATAAATTTTTATAGAAAGCTATAACACTTATATGGATATCATCAAATGAGTTAGATATTTTGATTTGGATACATAAACATTTACTTTTGTGACATTCAATTCGAAATAACTGGGAGATTGTCTTCATCAGTGGGCATACACACAGTACAGTATTGCATTTACTTTACCAATACCTGCTAGTTTTTGATGATTTTAGGCTTTCAATCGGTTGATACTTAAAACTCAAATAATATTAGATAGGTTACAGAAATTATAGTCCTTATTCTTTGTAAAAAATTACACTTACATATTATTACCCGATTTGGAAGTCAAGACTTGTGACCTTTCAGTTAGGCATAAAATCTTGAATGCGAATATTAAAGGCATAAAATGTGTACAAATATGATATTTAATGCTGGCGAAAATGTGTGAAACAGATAAATCTAGACTTTGTTGACTTCAAGTGCAAGATAATTGGACAGTAGAGATCGTAGTACCTCTAGGTGGCCACATCTCTTAATTCAACGTCGCATTTAACTTACCAATATAAACAGGTTTTTGTCACTTTGAAGGTGGAAACATGCAAAGGGTACCCACGTTAACCGAATAGAATACTTCTAAAGAACCAGATATGCTGTTATGCCTTCCATATTTAGACATGTATTATTACCCGATTTGGAAACTGACATCGCTCCAAAATATATCTCTGGGTTCTGAACTGAAAAAGTAACATACTTAGGAGTTTTTTTGATTCAATATGTTTCTGATAGCCGATTATGCATTAGATATCAAACTCAATTCTTAATTGTAAGTAGTCATAAAGCTGGGTGATCGTGATATTATTTTCGGGCTTATGACTCGGTGTACCCCAATACTAACTGGACAACCAAAACATTGACATGTCAGTACCAGGTAAACCAAACCTATATAGAAATGATCTAATAACCACGCTCTACAATATAAGATAGCTAAACTTACCACTTCACAAGAAATATAACCCATAATTGGGAGGTATTACTAAAGTTGCCAAAATAGGCAATTTTTAGCAAATGTAACACAGAGTTACTCCACCACCAATCGAGATATGTCAACCAAACTCTGGGATGATGGATAACTTCAGATATACAACAAAATGAGATAGATAAATCCCCAGATATATGAGAAACATTTGTCCACAAGATACAGTCCTGGTAGCTCTTGTATACCATTTAATGTGGTACTTACTTCACCTGTGGTAGTTTCATATACGCCAAAGGTAGCTCATTCAAAAGTCCCAATTCAGTATGCTAAGTGATTGTGATATTGGACTTCTCGTAAATGACTGGACCGTGCTACAGTGGTTTACTCTAAAACCTCTCTATGATATCGCACATAAACCATATTAACTCCTAGTATTTCAGAAGCAACTGATGAATATTGTGATGTCATCTGATAGTCCAGCCTCTTTTTATTCAACAAAGACCGATTTTAGTGTCATTACAAGCCATATTTATTGCTTTTTATCAATGGTCAGGTAAACATCGGATGTGTTGACCTGATTTGTCACGTGAGCATAGGATGTGTTGCCCTAATATGTCACGTGATGTGAGGCACCGGATGATCAGTCTCTGGTATGGGCACTCCCTCACCACCTAAGATACGTTAAAGAACAAGCAACAAACCTCCATTTCCATTGGATTCAGAGTCTGAAAAGTGCTTCATTCCATCAACATCACACAGTATATGATCCTAAGGCACTAAAATTTTACAAAAGCATATGATTCCACTGAGATACTGTTGAAATGGGGTATAAACAGTCTGACAGCTCAATTACTTCGTAGACAAGTGGTCAATATTGTGATGTCATATGATAGCCCCGACTCTCTACTATCTAACAAGACCGCCTCCCATAATGATTTCGCTTTAGTTGAGCTATTGTACATCTCAGTTAAAAGTTCGCTAGTGAAGGGTATCGTCACGTGCAAGAAGCGCGCTTATTACTATTTTCGGCTGAGCGACATTCGCGAAACCGGTTTGCGCACGTGTGAGTCAGCAGCAACCAATGAAAAAAACACAACAAAACCATGATAACGCCCTCAAATGGAATATTTGACATCAGTAACTGCCACTAGAGCATCACAAGAGTAACACCACGTACCTCAAACCACTAAAACAGCAAAACTCGGAATTTTCCAGAATTTCAGTCGAAAAAGAGCATCTCCATATATGAATTCTAGCCGTTGACATGGCACCTGAAACAGCAGTAAATTTTTTTTTCTTCAATTCTTTCATTTTTTCACATTTAGCAGTTCCATTAGAATCTCCTTCCTTTTCTACACACACTGTATAAGTTTCAGATCTTCAGCATATCAAGTTTGCATAAAGTTAATGACATTCCTACATCTGGCTCAAAATCGAGGTTCAACAACATTCCATGTAACTCACTCCAAAGTGGTCAACCAGGTATGTTACTAAAATCATATTCACTACTGAGCACTCTCTATTGAATGTGAGTTGTTTCAGGTCCATATCATGCAAATTGAGAGAGTTGGTCTTCGTCATACGATATCGAGGCATAGATCGAGAAAGTCCAATTTCCGGTCATTCATTGGCCAGTTTCTTTGGAATTAGCAATTGTATGTGAATGTCCATGGTTCATTACCTCTTGCATGTCAGTTCCAGGGTGCAACTACCAGTATTCAAGAAGCTAGTGAGAAAGTTAAATCATGGCTAGAGGAAAGTGGTGCAAGGGTACCAACATCGAAATATCGTATTCAGGCAAGTCAGGACAGTTCTTTATCTACCACCATAGCACCTTCTTGCCATTCAGAGTCCAGTAACACTAGTTTCAGGGTTCCAGCTGCTGAATTGAGTAAGATACACGGGATATCACAAACGGGCCACACATCATGGTGACGTTCAAGGTCAAAATTTGGTACCCAGGCAAGGTAGGAGAGTTGTGTAAGTCACCCAGTACCGTTATTTGGTGACTGAGAATCGAGTAGCATTGGTTATTGTGTCAGAGATGGTAAGTTGCGCGAGATACAGTGGATTATAGCCAAATGGTGTGGTACGGGCAACACATCCTTGTTAGGTTGAACATCAGATTTTCGTACCAAGGAAAGCCAGGAGAGTCGTGCAACTCATACAGTACCCTTTTCTCCTGGTTAAGAGTCGATTGGCATTGCTTACAGAGTCGGTCGTGGTCAGTTGAGCAAGATACAGTGTAGTATGTGGTAGAGAAAAAAAAATAATCTGGTTCGGGCCACACATATATGGTTCGGGCCACACAAATCTCCGGTAGGGGCCACAGTTTCTGGTTCGGCCACGACCAGCGTGCCCGTACCGTTTTCGCGGGTGTGCGGGTGTGCGGGTGTGCGGGTGTGCGGGTGTGCGGGTGTGCGGGTGTGCGGGTGTGCGGGTGTGCGGGTGTGCGGGTGTGCGCGTGTGCGGG
>JAJMLR010000043.1:0-76879 GCA_030569745.1 Petasospora bimundalis | reverse complement strand
CAATTGTGTCATAATCTGCTCAGATGAATTCACTGTGATCACTCTAATAAACATGAACAAGTGTCTAGGGTCCTTTTGTGAACAAAGAAAGTGCTTAAATAAATGAATTGATTGTTGTGTCAGAATTTTGTGTGGAGCAAGAATAAATTTCACATACCCAGTAGTTTTAAATATCCCTCATTGTCTCAATTTAGCCACTTAATATCACTCTTTAATTAACTCTCATTTACACTTGAGCTTCTCACATTGATTCTGAGTTAATAAAGCAAGTCGAAGTCACTTTTTTGATTGTTCATTTATGAGGCATGTTATAGTAGTAAAATTAAAGTACCTGATAATAGAAACCTGTGGTGGTAATATCGTTGGTATCCAATTAGTATCATATTTGCAGTCTATCTGAGTGATCGGATTCATACAAGTCTCCAAATGTTCCTTTCCAGGTACATTGCATTGTCCTCAATGTAGAGACGTCTGTGTAAGAATATTCAACGAATTCATATAGACTCATATCGTGAACTTTGAACAGATTGTCAGAGATAGAGACTATTTGATTGTGAACCTGTGTATCAACTGATGCACTTTTGATCTTGAAATAATTGGTATAACCCCATGATTGGCAAAAGACTCTTTGTCGTATCAATGTTGGTTTGTGTACCGCAACATAGCTGTCGTTCGAAATGAACAAGTGATCGATTATTAGCGCTTTTCAAGACAAGTTAGTGCTTGAATAGAATCTCCAATGCGATATTCATGATCTCCATACTTTATATGATCCAAATAGAGCGTAAAAAGCAGATATTATGGCTGATTCGACAGTATATCTTAGTGTGATTGCAGTGTGTTCTTTTTTCCATCGACCGAAAATTATAAGAGGATCAGCACCAACACGAATTTCGCCTCTTCAACTACGGAATTAAAGAAAACTTTGTATGAGTCAAATATTAGATAGTGATCGACCTATCGAACAATACCAATTTCATGTATATAAATCCAGTAGTTGAGAAGATTTGATTATGTGTTCTTTCGGGTATATAATCTTTGGTAGGAGACACAGATATGGCTCATGTTGCCATGGAAACGGAATGGTCAACGACGTAAGTGTTTACGTTATCATTCGCGACTACAGAAATATTCACCACCTACAACACCTAATCACTTACAAGACCTTCAATGGTAACTAATAACAACATTACAGAGGTAATTCTAGTCAAATGTGTGCTTAATTGAATCAGCTGAGAAAGGGCTATCATATGGTATTGCAATATGTTTGGAAACACTTTAATTTTACTACATGTGTCATAGGTTGTTGTTCATCATGTTAAGAACAATTTCTTCAAAATATATCATTTTCTTTATCAGATACAACGTTTAGAGATAGAAATGCATTGTGGTGTTATATGATATCTGTGAGATCAGTCAACCTTTCTACATAGTTTTAGAAGCTGCTTTTGAGCTTCCCAAATTCTTGAACAACTTGTGGTTAAGCAACCAAGTCACAACATATGATGATATCTTTGAATAACCACAAAGTGGGACATTGAAGGATCTTCTACTGGTAAAAGATGTCATCTGGTAGAGGGAAACCTTTCCCTATAGATACAGGTTTCATTGAAGTGAAAAGGAAATCTGTATGTGGAAAATTGAGGTAGTATCTGCTGGCGCAATTGGTCCTATATTCCTGCCCATTTTACCCGAACCATTATATGTCATAATCTGTTAATATATGAAGTGATATAACAGGAGAAGAGCTTGAATATGTCACAGAAACTGAGATTCAACAATGATGTTGCCATTATAAGTGGTTCTGTCACAGAACTAATCAAATCCATACTCCATCGACAATTTGGAAGTTTTGGTAGTACACCACAATTAGGAATACAGATACATACCACATCACTTATCTGTTTCAGTGTACTATACAGTTGATACAAGATAATCTCCCTGAGTTCAAAGACAAAATCTCCATTCATCGCTGTACAAATACTTTCAACAAATCTGAACATATCAGCGCTCAAATTTGTCAAATTTATGGGCTACGTGTCTTACACCTTTCTCATTCAGTGTTACTCACTGTTATCTGTATTATATTCTTTTGTTTGTGGTATCAGAATCAAAGACCTATTAGAAGTGAATAGTGGTTGTTGTACCAATATCTATGACGCATTGTTGGTGTATCTGATATTTGAAGAGATCTGAAATAATCATTACCAAGTATGTCTACATGATTTAAAGCTGGAAACTTGAGCATCTTCTGCCACACTTCTTATTTCCCTTAACTTCACCCATTATACACCTTTCAATGGAAGTGATAACTCAATAATTTGTGTCTTGGAGAAACGTGTTTTCACTGTTAGCTTCAGAAAACATAGAACACACATAACTTCACCAATACAGGAAATTGATAGCTGAAACTTATTGGGGGTACATTATCAGCTAGTGGAATCATATCTAAGTGAAGAAAATGTGAAATATCAACTTAGATATCTCAAAAGCTAGAGTTGGTAACACGGGAGACTACTGTATGCCACAATCTCGTCATACTGTATGTCAAATTTTGGCCCCATGATTAAGGAATTGTCTCATTTCAGCGATATGAATCCGTTTTAGTGGTCTCTGTTTAGATACTTACAGCCTTTCAACAATCAAAAACATATATTTGTGACGTAAATTTAATGTATTTCTCAGCAGACTAGGAATTTGTCTGGAACTCCCAAAACCTCATAACGACCAATTATCTTGTACCTAAGTTTTGATAAAGTAGAGGTTTATCTGGTCCTGTTTATTTAATGAGCCTGCAGTATGTGATTTCTCTAGTTTTACGGTTAATGTGTTGTTTGTATTACTCTATGAATAATACGCTGTAGTCGTTCACTGTTCTCACAGAAGTTCATATAGATGATATTCAAGATATTATATCTTCACCAAAATTTCAGTGTAACTAAATACAACAATTTTAACTTGTTTAAGTACAACCTGAATTGATTCTCCCAAAGTTTGGAAGCATAAAACTGCTCTGTATTAGCTCAAATATGCTCTATTGTTGAGCATATATGAAACAGAAGTGCAGCAATTATCTGGCTTTATTATCATGAACTCCGCCGAGAATTTACAAACAAGTAATTCTATATCCATCAAATGGGTCCGGAAGCCAAGTTAAAATTGTTCTGGTACATTTAAAGTTGACATATTGATCTTCAGCTGCCTTGTAACTCCACTCAGAAATTAGTAACACATAATGATGAGTAGCATTTAACATTTGGGACCAAATATTCTGGAAATGTCCTGAGTTTAACAACTTAATATTACTCCCAGAAGTCTCAAGTCCACACTCAGTCAAGTATATATGACTGTAAGTTGATGCTGTGATCGTAAACTTCCCTGTGATTGAGGTCTAGTTGTGACAAAAGGAAGGAGATCCAACAATGTCATTGATATCACATACATTGACGCTCGACCAACCAGACAATTTCAGTTACTCTTAATGTACCATACTTCCAATGAGTTACCTAGTGTTGATTCTCAGGTTATTGATTGATAGATATCTTGTCGTCAAAGTGTGTTTGTCTTTTGGAGTTTGCTAGTTTCATCTAGTTTATGATATGCAATATCTAAAAAGTGGTCCAACTTTAATAGATTAATCAAGAGCTCATTCAACTTGTAATTCTGTCACATCCATCCAATGGTACACCTGAAAGCCACTTACTCTTTTGTTGGTATAAAAGTTGGATCTGAAATCTTTGATTTTGCTCAAAATACAACAAAAGGAGCAACCGTTGCACCATCTGATGTTGGTATGATCGTGCTGCTTGACATTTCTTGACCAATAATGTTTTATAATTTGATTCTCAATTGACATATTAGCATCTGAAACTGGTTCTCATACAATATTTTGGTGTTCACATGACTGATTGTTTAAGTACACTATATGTCTTTAATGTGTGTAAAGTCTTTGGGTATCCATTGCCTTTTCTGGAATTGATAGTGTAATGTAGCTTGTGATACTCTACTCATTATCCATTGATCTTCTAATATAATTTTGAGAGATTTGTAGAGCTTTGAATAACTGTGGATGTCTGGTATGATATGCGTGGTCTCGGAAAAAGTTACTCCAAAGTCGTTCGTATCAATATACATCGTGAACATCCAGCTCAATAGTTTGATGCTTGTCCTGATCTCCGTGCTGATTTGACATATTGATATTGTATCATGTATGATAGTTCAGGTTGAACAATGATCTTGTTGAGAAGTTGAAGAGGATAACATACGTACTTCAACGAAGTGTTTGGTGACAAGAAATGATATAGCAAATGACAGTTGATTTTGGATTAAAAGGAGTGAGCATGTCTTAGCAGCCTGTTTGAGATGTGACCATCCGGCAAATGATACATTATATTCACTCTTCAGACGAATTTTATGACCAGATTACTGACATAACAAGACTTGGGTGTATCAGAATTAGAAATTATCGTTAACATGAGATGAAACGCAGATGCCACTGAAATTATATCAGCAACTGATTTCAGGGAATTTTGGTGGTTTATTGTAATCTCCAGTTCCAGATTCATTGATCTCCACATGTTTAAGAATTTAAATGAATTAGAAGTGGTAGTTATTGACTGATATGGTAGCATATTGTAGTGTGTTGTTAGTGTGCTCTTTTCCAAAAGTTTTAAAAGGATCAACACTTCTTACAGAAGCACGATTTCACCTTTTAACCTACTAAATGTAAGATAACTTTGTGTGAGTGAAATATTGAACAGCTAACAACACCAATTTTGTGTATATAATCATAAGGAGACTTAAGTGTGTATTCTTATTACATGGGAGGAATGCGTGTTAGGGGCCACAATCTATACAATGGATTATGTAATCACAAGAAGTTGAACGGAAAACTCCCGCACTTGAAAGACCCAACAACTTGATTGAACTTAGGAGACAACTCATAACAGCACTACTAGAGTAATGGCCATCAACCATGTACTTAATCGAATTGTCTGGGAAAGGACTATTACATAGAATTTGAATATTGTTGGAAACTTTTCAACACTTTTGACAGATATTATAATGACATATCGTTGGATATTGGAAAGTTTTATACCTGGGGCTCTAGCTTGACTTTTCTAAGATCATATTCTAGCTGCATTATATCAAGTCCATATATAAAAATTCCTTAAAGTCTCCACTATTTGTCTAAATAGTAACAGATAAAACAGGGAGTGAAGATGGTAATATAATTCTTGATTTATACTGGAGCCCTATTGAGAATAACCACTCACTCTTAGACGATAAAACTCGAGAGAATTTAAAAAAACACCAGCAAGAATAAAGGTATAATACTAGTGATATGACTACTAAATCTTATATAGTTCATAATAATACAAATGAAACGGATTATCAAGTTTTTCCAAACCGCTTCGTCTGCCCCAAAAGACATTCCCCTGAAAGAATTTTCCTCTCGCAATGACTATCCACCAATATACCACCCAGCAACAAGAGGAACAGAAGAAGATGTTAGGAAATTCATGTCTAGTCGGTACAGAGTGACTTTTATTGATGAATTTGAACCTTGTGATCCTCTACTAACTGATACGGATATGGAGTACTGTGTGCCATTCATTATTGCTGTACTGGTGTTTCTAACATTTATTGGTTTTCAATTGGCTATGATTTCAAGCGTGAATGGTGGGGAGTATGAGATTGTGTTTGATAACACTGATATAAATCTCACAGCAGTTGTTCCAGGCTTGAACCTCACTGTATCAAACGATACAGCTACAAATTTGGAGTTGATTGAAATACCCAAAATTGGCTATCGTATGGACTCTTCGATTTGCACATATGATGAGTCTTCACTATATCCGCGTAAGACGAACTGTGAGAAATATCGTAAGGATATTTTGGAGCACAAATACTCTGTCATTATTACTGATGCAATTGGACAGAATGTGTCATACCAAAGAGTGATGTTGCCCTCACAAGAAGTCTTAGCCAAAATTTTGAAGAAAGCCAGAACAATCTACAACTTACAAATTGCTAATATTATTCTCCGTGTGGTAAGTCCTGTTAGCATCATATTGTTATGCTTGCCAATGGTTCTAGAAATATGTCAAGGTGCCGGATATTTCTTAGCTATACTGTTTATTTTAATGACGCAATCATTAGCTGAAATTTCCTTCCTCATTTCTTGTTGTCTACTTAAAAGCAAATTAGGGGATGAGCTCTCTGAGGTTTTTCAGAAATCATACAGCACGTTTGGTATCTCTATATTTGGAAGCTTTAAGGACGCACTGGAACCAACTGGAAGCGCCTTCGACGTTCCTTCAATCATGTGTCTAGTCACTGATGCAGTCATTATCTTCTTGGACTTACTCTGGATCTCTTTGACCATATTTAGATATTGGATATAATGGATTTCTCTTAACTCCATATCAATTAACGCATATACTTTGAGGAGCACTTGGATAATACGATATCAGAAGCAGGAAGTATATTGAGAACTCAGAATTTGAATTGTGCGACTATATATAACCATTAATAATTGGTGGTGATTGGAGCAGGTAAAAGGTTATATTAAAGGCTAGAATGTTGCATCTTAGTGACTGATGTTGGAACTGTCCATAGACTTAGGAGACGATATCCAGGTCAACAAACCAGAACCAATCTATATATATATATATATATATCAACGTCAGATGATGAAGTGTTAAAAAGATATATCAGAGTGACAACTCAATCAAAGTTCTTGAATTTTGTGAAGACAGCTTAGGTGAACTTCTGGTTTTTTGCAACAAACAAAATGAGATGATCCAGTTTGAAGACACCAACGGCTTCAGTCAATCGTACATAACATGATAGACTTTTGCTTTTGATGAGAAGCCATTGAAGAACACCTCAATATTGATCACCTCACCCACCAATAGCATCAATTTTCTCCATGGTATATCGATCAACTGCAAAGTAGCATAATAAGATCACAATCAAGCTCTTTTGGAATGATATATTTCGGAACAATGCCAAATATTGTTGAATTGGAATAACGTGTAGATTCAATGGCACGAGATGGTACTTCTGAGATCAATCCATGAATGTTATTTTTCAAGAAGTTGTTACCTGGAGGTTTTCAGAATGGAAATATCATATTTCTAGATGACGCATCCACCCCAAATACACATAGTTGATTCAAACCATACTATTTGAGTATTTCTTTCAAAAGATCTGATAATGAATGGTCATATCTTCGACCATCCCCCAAGACAGATCAACTAGTGTAACTACCCGGCCATTAGATTATCTGCTAGAGTGCTAAATAACAAGAAATAACAACTTAAATAGCCTTGATATTACTGCCATATTTGAGAACATAAATAATTCCTTACAGGTTATTGTAGGAACTGTTGATTATCATGGATTTTTCAGAGATAAAAGCGATGAGGGTCGTTGGTGGAAACTAGCAGAATAACACTGTCTTCAGCTGACATGAGAAAATTGTTAAACCAAGCAGTCTTTAACGTGAAGGTGAGGCAGATTTGACTTTCAAGTATATGTATAATACGGCTGTATTGTTTGGAAGCCAAACGATTAGATAACGGACTCTTTTGTTTTTACTTCAAACATTGAACCCATTGTGTGCTATCTGGAGTCATAGAATAATATATAAGCATATTGATAGCCTTCTAATACTTAATCTTCGGAGGTCCAACCCTCCATCTCTTTCTGTCTCTTTCACCTTATTGATGACTCGGATAACAACTTCAAGCTCGTGAATGGGCCCAACGCAGTAGAGTTCAATGTGAAGACTGTCTGAGATGAGAATACTTTCACCGATCGCAGATGTGTATCCTTACCGTGTTGATGATTTGCAGATATATGGATTCTAACAAGGAAAGTTTTCAACCCATCTTTAGTATCTTCGAGGTCATTAAAAATAACATGGGTCCATCCAGTTGGTTGTTCAAGATCCAATGTGACAACTTCAACTAAATCGTGTAATCCATTGCCTGAAAGGACATGAATCTTTGAGGGTGTGTATGATTCGTCTTGTGTATAATCAGTGAAGAATGACAAGCGAGATATTGTGACTTTTTTAGCAAAATGAATATCGAGGTGATGAGGTTGTGTACCATCTGATTGCCAATATGACAAGGGAGAATCCTCTCGAAGTTCTTTTATTCCTGATCCTTCCTTGAATGATGATACAGACCACGATCCAAGTGCTCCAATGTCAACGAGACCAATATCTTCTGCTTCTTTAAGACCTTTTATATGGTGTTAGAAGTCCATGATAAAGAGAGAGAGAGAGAGAGAGGGGGGAATGATACAATATGACTAACCTTGTGCAAACTCAACGGCTGAATCTCTATACCCAGTGATATCATTACTATCGTCTGGAACGTCTTGCCATGAATCAGACATATCAGGATATGTCAGCAGCGTTTTTTGTTTTTTTTCTCTGTGACAGCCAGTTGAATGTTTACTGTTTACCTTTTCTGCCTCGTCAACTCAATCTCATCGCGAATAGTTATGCAATAGCTTACTAAGCACTACTTCAGTTCAGTAAGGAATACTGAGTTAACTGTTCTGATAGAAGTGAAAGAATATAGTCAATCACATAGTCAATTACAAGGTTTATGGCACGATTCACTACAAATCAAATTTTATTGTTCATATTACAACTTTTCTTTTTTCTCACTGGAAGTTAACAAATGCACCACCATCAACAAGTAGTTGAGATCCAGTAACATATTTTGCAAGATCACTGGCTAAGAAAACAGCTGGACCTGCCATATCATCAGGCATACCCAATCTTCCAAGTGGGATACGACCTTCCATATAAGTTCTCTTTGTAGCATCACTCAAATCCTCATCGTTCAGTTGAGTTCTAATAGTACCTGGAAGAAGTGCATTGCATCTAATACCATATGGACCAAGTGCAACTGCTTCAGATTGCATCAAACTAAGAATACCAGCTTTTGTTGGACAGTAATGGGCTTGTTCACCACCACCTACAAGGGCACTGATTGAACTGATACCAATGATTGAACCACCTTTTCCTTGATCTCTCATTTGCTTACCAGCAGCTTGTGTTGAATAGAAGGCACCATCGAGATTGATACTGACGTGTCTTCTATAAAGTTCTGGAGAAACATCAAGGAATTTAGAAAATTGACAAATACCAGCATTTGATACAAATATATTCAATTCACCAAAAGTCTCGACAATTTTGGAAACAAAGATTTCACTGGTCTCCGGTTTAGAGATATCACCAGCAACTGCTAGTAAAGTAGGAATCTCCTTTTTCAATGATTCAATCTCGGAATCTTGTCCTTCTAGGTGATTAATTGCAACATTAGCACCTTGTCTATAGAATTCAATTGCAATGGCTCTTCCGATACCAGTGGCACCACCTGTAATAGCAGCGGTTTTACCTTGAAGAAGCTTGGTTGAAGACATTGGGATTGACAATTGAAGAAGAATAATGGGAAAAGAAGAAAAAAAACAGCGAGTCTCGTGGTTTTTCTACCCCACAAACAAAATTTATTGTATTTTTTTTTTCCATCCTTGACCCGTTGCCGGAAGATCATTACCCCGGACGTGGGGTCACCCCCGGATCGGGTAAAAAATCCACCGGGTTTCCCCATATGAAAAATTGATTTATGAAGTTTTATCTTTTGATATAGCTGACTGTTACAGAAATAGGAGTGGAGAGATATACTAGTGGAATATCAAGATGATTCCTGTGATTGATTCACATGTTCATCTCTTCGACCAAAATGGACTTCGACGTCTTGCTTGGATGACACCAACTAATAAACTGAATAGTCCTCATACTGTGGAACAATACAAACAGGTTACTTCTCAAACAGAACTCGAAATAAGAGGTCTGATATTTATCGAGACAGATGTTAGGAGTGGAATTGAACAGGATCAATGGGAAGATGCTATTGAAGAGTATAAGTACGTTGCCACTTGTGAGTTAGACTGTGATGTATCAAAGAGATTAGTCAAAGCTATTATCCCTTGGGCTCCAGTTCCAGGTGGTAAAAATTATATGTTACTATTTACCAAGGCTTTACAATCTTCGTATCCAGAAGGATATCCACTTGTTAAAGGGTTCCGTTACCTTGTCCAGGATAAGCCAAAAGGTACAATGTTACAACCGAGTTTTATCGAGAGTATCAAATGGTTATCCGAGAGAGATTATGTATTTGATGTTGGTATTGATATGCATTCTGGTGGGATTTGGCAACTGCAAGAGTTTCAAAAGATGGAGAAGAGTGTTTCGAATGTTAAATTTATCATCAATCATCTAACAAAACCGGATTTAACCTCTAATAATACTACACTATTGAAAGAATGTAAGGACATTTGGCAAACTATTCATACAAGTACAAAGAATGAGTACTACATAAAACTAAGTGGTGGATTCTCTGAGATGTCAGAAGATCTTGTTAATGGTGATATTCAAGAAATTGTGGCAGTTGTTAAGCCTTGGGTATCATTATTCATTGATATATTTGGAGAAGATCGCTTAATATGGGGTAGTGATTGGCCAGTCTGCACTTTGAAGATGAATTCAGATAATGCATGGAACAAGTGGTCATTGGTTACTAGTCAAATACAACAAGATCTTTGCATAACAACTCAAATGTATTATGAGAATGTGAAGAGTGCTTATAACATTTGAACACGGGAGATCATTATGGAGATTTATTAGTCAGTTTCTACATATACATATGGCCAGTATATACTAATTTACAACTGAAGAAATATGTATAATTAATACAGGACATATCAGTACGTATGTGTATATATGAGTATGTATGGGTATATAGTTGGATATGACTACTCTCGCCATAGTTTTTCTAATTTAGCCAGAAAAACGACATAACCACTCATACATCATGTATAAATAAATGTTGGATCTCTATCTTTATATCCATCTCTATATCCGTTATATGTGTATCCAACTACAATATGCCATCAGAATTCTTATCTCTTGTTCTTAATAAAGATACCAACGATAAGAAAGATCAACCGAAGTACCTAACGCTTCTTCCAGGTTACGATATTAATTATGATCATGTGATGCAAAGAATTGACAATGATTACTTATTCAGATTACTTGATCATCAACGTAACTCACCAATTTATCAATTAATAACAGAGACTGATAAGAATTGGACAAACCAACCAGAAGATGAAGACAAGAGAATTCTTACAAAATTAATAGTCATAATGCAAGAACTAGAATTAGTTCAATCGCAATATCTTAAAGACCTGGAACCCTCCATACAAAAATTATTAGGTCATATAACATCAAGTCAGTCATTAGTTGATAATGACTCATGGAATGCTAATGTATCTTGTTCACAAAAATGGACCAGTGATGTATGTCGAGCTATGTTGAAGGCATTAACAGAGTTAGATGCCAATATATTGGAACATTGTACAAGCAGAGGAGGAAGTGTCAGTACAGAACAGAGCGATATGACAAAGAGGGATTCAACTTCACCATCAACTAGTCCTGATTCACTGAAAAGTTCATGTCATCATTGTCATAGTGTTGATACCCCGGAATGGAGAAAAGGTCCAAATGGTGATAGAACACTTTGTAATGCCTGTGGACTCTTCTTTAGCAAGCTGATCAAGGCATATAACAAGGAGATTGCAGTGTCCTTATTACAAACACGTAAACGGGAAGGAATTTCTGATGATCGAAGAGTTCCACAAACGTGTGATTATAAGGGAGTTGTTTACTTCAAGAAGAAGAATCGCTAGCGCGAATTTCTCTATCAACCATCTTAGGCAATACCATTGGCCTTATCATTAGTAATTAGTCGTTTATTACCCATTAAGGTAATAAGGTATGGCTTCACCCATCTTCCTATCATACCCAAACAACCTTACATTGATCACAATACTTAAAGGTGTACAATATGCCCTTCTAGGACCTTATCGCTTACTACAAAATCAACGGTTCTTTGAGAGTCCCAAACTTTTCAGATTCACTTTGTTGTCCATATTAATATCGGTCTTATTACAGAGCTTACTGGGATTACCTTCACTACTGGCTAAGTTATTTCGAGTCTCGTCGGGGACTAGAGATTCTATTGTGTATCTTGAGACTGATATCTTTCAACTACAAACGTTAGTACTCTTGGTACTCCACTGTATCTATAATGATGTGTTTGATGAGCTATTTATAACCGGTTTACAATTCGTTCACGAGGTATCTGGAGTTGATTATGCTACTACAATACAATCTTCCTCAAAATTACCATCTGATATCATCTCAATTCAATTTCATAGTCGTATCATCTATAGAACACTATCAAAGACATCATCATTAGACACTCATCAAGTATCACATCTTACAGGTCTTTTATCATCTTTCCTACAGATCATTGGAATCAATCTAAGTTTACTTACATTGACATTACTTCCGAAATTTGGATCTTTATTAGTGTCTTTACTAGTATCAAGATACTTCAATTCACAAATCGGTTCCAATCTTTCAATACTGATATTCTTCATTGGTCTATTTGTACCAGATCAGATGATTAAGCTGCTCTCACTATATAAGGTATCTGTCTTATCTGTGAAATCACTATTAGATATGAGCTATTTCCAAAGATTGCGGTTCAATGACTCACAAATTACAAATTGGATTGAATCGAGACTAGGTATAATAGTTGGACTGGGTTCAGTATCTTACCTGATATGCCGACAGTTTGGTTATATCTCGATGTTTGTCTTGATTCTCGAACAGTTTGCAGTTTCATTTCTCATATTCAAAGAAACTGAACCGGTCCCAGATCCTATCACTGATCAATGGTCATTATCACAAACATATTGGACAAAAAATCATAAGATCTCAGATCTTATCAACATCAATACTGATGGATTTAGACCTTTACCAGGTTCTTATCTATTAACTTCACCAGTACTGAAAACACCAGAAAGTTCTGGTCATTCTACACCAAGACATTATTCATCTGCAATGTCATCTACTGTTAATCTACAAGATTTAACTATAAATACTGTGCACTGACTCAGAGAGAGAAAAAAAAAGATATAGAAACGGGACACGCTGTAGAACAAATTTTTGAACTTTTTCCCTTGCGTCTTGGTTGTTTTATTTTCCCATGCTGGAATGAACTATGTACTGTGTGTGTGTCTATCATGGAGATGTGATGTGAATAGATGGATGGCAGAGAGATAGCGTGAAACGTGTTTGTGTAACTTTGGTGTGATCGTTCGTGAATTGTGGTTAGAAGATGTGTAGTGTGTGCTTTGGAATTGGATGTAAACAAAAAAGAAAAAAAAAGTATTTCTTTTTGTAAGAATATGTGTTTATGTGAGATGTTTATGACATTTTATGGGTAGTTTACAACTGATCAGCGTATGGCAAGTTGTTAACATCACCAATGGCAACGTAGTTGAACTTACCCAACTTGAAGGACTTGGTCTTGGAGAAGTCCAATGCAAGTGGAGAAAGAGCAGCCTCGTTAGCAAGAGCCAACTTGGTTGTGGCGTAACCAGAGGCAACGGAAAGATCAGCACCAGCCTTCAAGGTGGAAACAATCTTCTTGATGTTCTGAGAAACTGTGGCAGCGTCACCCTTAACAATCAATGTGAACAAACCAGCATCGGAGTACTTGTTCAAAGTAGACTTAGCAACAGATGAGGAAAGCTCAAACAATGGGGAAGTGACATAAGAAGCCAAAAGCTCAAAGGTGGCAAAGTCAGCGGTCTTGACTGGAATAGCAATGGCAGCAACAGACTCACCAGAAGCTCTCTGTCTGGTCTCAACACCCTCGTAGAACTTTGGAGCAGAAGAGGAAATCAAAGAGGCACCCTGTGGTAACTGAGCAAGAGCAGAGTCATTGACAAAGTTGTTAAGAGCCTTAGCGTCAACACCCTGACCAAAGATCTCGATGTTCTCCTTGACGTAAACCTTATCAGCGAAGGCCTTAATGTCATCCAAAGTGACCTTCTCAACACCGTCAAAGTAGAGTGGGTTACCCAAACCTTGTCTGAAGGAGATGGAGTGCAACAACTCCTCAGCCTTAAAGAATGGAGTGGCCAAAGCGGTGCTCAAGTCGTACTTGGCAGCTGGGAGAACAACCTCTGGAAGCTCGTGTGGTCTGAAAGAGGTCTTGTAAAGGACATCAGCAATGGCATTGACGTAGTATGGAAGGGCCTCCTTCAAAAAGTTGGCAGACAAGTAAATAGCATCTCTGTCAACCTTAGAAGAGAACTCACCACCGAGGAGCTCAGACTCTCTAGTCAATCTCAAAGCAGATCTTGATCTGGTGTTCTGGAAGTTGAATCTGGAAAGCAAGTGAGAGAGACCATCCTTGGTAGCGTAACGGGAACCAGCGTTAACCTTGACGGTCAAAGTGGAGATCTTACCCTCAGAACCGATGGCGGAGACCTTGGTGGCGTAGCCTCTGGTGGCAGATGCGAGTCTTCTGGACAACATTGTGAATTGTGGGTTGGTGGGAGTGTGTGTCTGATGAAAGTAAATGAAGGGGATTTGTACTGTTGTTGTTAGCCTTTGTAGATGTCTTTTTTTCGCTGTCGACCCGGTTCAGCGTGTTGCGCATACCGGGCTTTCTAACAAGAAAAACAAGTGGGCCTCCCGCACAATTGAAAATTAGCGGAAGCTGATTGGCCCTATTTCCATCAAACGAGTTCGCGGGCTCGAGTGTGCGCAAACCGAGGACACTGCTCTGAGCTTCTGGGAAGGGCCACGTCCACAGGCTTACGGTATGCGCCACAGCTAACTGTCTAGCGGTCGCGCGCGGGCACGCTTGGGTGCTCTCTTTGCAATTGTGACACGTAAATCATCGCGCTATTCCATCCTTGTTTATACCAATACACATATACACTAAACTGATATTTACAAATCACAATCAACAATGGCCATTGAAAACACCGTTGTCGTTCCAGCTTACCATGAGAAGCTCAACATCAGACCGTTAACCACCAGGCTCTTTGCTGCCTTGGGCAACACCGGTTCAAAGACCACTGAGCTCATTTTCGTTGATGATAACTCCAACGATGGTTCTGTTGAAGAAGTTGAAGCTCTTCAGAAAGAAGGTTACAATGTTAGAATCATTGTTAGAACTACAGAGAGAGGTCTCAGTTCTGCCGTTATGAGAGGTTTCAAGGAAGGTAAAGGTGAATATTTACTCTGTATGGATGCTGATCTCCAGCATCCACCAGAGAGTGTTCCAGATTTCTTCAAGGCTTTGAGAGAATACCCATTTGTTACCGGTACTAGATACGCCGAAGGTGTTGGTATTGACAAGGACTGGCCAATGTACCGTCGTGTTATTAGTGCTGGTGCCAGAATCTTGGCTAGACCACTTACAAGTGCATCTGATCCAATGGGTGGATTCTTTGGTTTGCAAAAAAAATACCTCTCACAAGCCACAAACATTAATGAAAAGGGATTCAAGATCGCTTTGGAATTACTTGCCAGATTACCACTTCCTGCTGGTCAGCCAATTGGTGAAGTTCCATACTCATTTGGTGTTAGAACAGAAGGTGAATCAAAACTTGACAGTAAAGTTATGATTCAATACCTTGAACAGTTGAAAGATCTCTACATTTCCAAATTCGGTGCTGCTCCATTATTGGCTGTACTAGTTGTTATTGCCATCATTGGTCTCTACATTTTGTCATTGTTGTTCTAAAGATTCCTTTAGTTTAATTGTATACAGAAAATTGGAAAATAAATAAATAAATAAATGAAAAAAAAAAAAAAAAAATGAAAAAAAAAACCCACCAAAGTTGACACCTGTAAGTTTGTGGAGTATGCGAAGTATGCGCGCTGGCGTGTTTATATATCGCGACATCAGGCGGCGGCAAGCTTGC
The DNA here is from genome assembly GCA_030569745.1 of Petasospora bimundalis. Lineage (NCBI taxonomy): Eukaryota > Fungi > Ascomycota > Saccharomycetes > Phaffomycetales > Wickerhamomycetaceae > Petasospora > Petasospora bimundalis. The sequence continues at coordinate 60,994 of JAJMLR010000043.1, read as the reverse complement.
AACCAATAATTTCAGAACCTCTCTTTTTCTTTCTAACTTCAAGTCAACCTTTCACTGGTTATCTACACAGAAAATGACCACTCTTCTATTGAGAGTCGATAGTGAGGGCGGTCCCCCAGCTAATAAGGGTGTGCTGTTTCTCCCGGCATTGCCGCTGCCTGAAGAGTATAAGGAAGGTGTTGACGCCCTGTTCAACTTGAGACTCTTCATGCCAGCTTCTTGTCCTGTTGCAAGAGATGCTATCATTTGGACAAACCTCCCACCAGATGCATCAACAACTTTCAATAGAGAGAAATATTTCAAGACCATTGTACCAAACTCATTTGTATCAGATGTGGAACTTGATTTCCATGTGTTTTCACCTGGTTGCTACAATTATTACATCTCTTATAGAGGAATTAATGGAGAATTACAAACTACAAGAAAGTATTACGTTGTCGTACCACCTTCTCTCTATATTAATGATCAATTTCTTCCTCTCAATTCTATTGCATTGGAATCAGTGATCTCTAAATGGTTAGGACCACGTTCAAACTGGACATCCATCTTTAATGAGATCAAGAGGAAAGGTTATAACATGGTTCATTTCACTCCATTACAACAAAGAGGTGTCTCCAATTCTCCATATTCCATTTATGATCAACTCACATTTGATCCAGAACTTTTTTCAAATACTGATGACGTTAAATCATTAGTATCACAACTTCATAAAGATCAGGGACTCCTTTCCATCACTGATATTGTCTTCAATCATACAGCTAACAACTCGGACTGGTTGAGAGCTCACCCAGAGGCAGGTTACAATATGACCACCGCACCACATCTTACATCTGCAATTGAACTAGATGGCCAATTACTTGATTTCAGTAATCGCTTAAATGAACTAGGCTACCCAACCGCTCTCAATAACATTAGTGATCTTTTGTCAATTATGGAAGGTATTAAAACTCATGTCTTTGGTCCTCTTAAACTGTGGGAGTTTTACGTTCTTGATATCACTTCTATTACCAAAATCTTGGAAGGAATTGATTCATCATCTTCTCAATTGGAAGACGTTGAAATCCCAAATGAAGCAAAGAGTTCATTGGTGAAGCTAGCACTGTTTGTTTCTAAACATTGCTGTCTCAAAACTACATTGAAAGGAAGATTTGACAATCAGATAAACACAATCAAATTTGCATCAATCTTGAAATCCATGTACGGTTCAATTGATTTGGACAGGGCTAAGGATATTTTGAATGAAATTAATTTGCCACTATACAAAGAATATGATTCCGATGTCGAGGAAATCATGGAACAACTCTATAATAGAATCAAATATCTAAGAATTGATGATAACGGTCCAAAATTGGGAGTCATCAACGGAAAAACTCCATTGACTGAACCTTACTTCACTCGTTTTGTTGCCGATGATGGAAAGGAGTACCAACTTGCTAATAACGGTTGGATATGGAATGGTAACCCATTGGTTGATTTTGCATCTGATAAATCTAAAAGTTATCTTTTAAGAGAAGTTATTATTTGGGGAGACTGTGTTAAGTTAAGATATGGTACTGGTCCTGAAGATTCCCCGTTCCTTTGGTCAAGAATGGAAAAATATGTCACCATAAATGCTGAGATATTTGATGGATTCCGTATTGATAACTGTCATTCGACACCACTTCATGTTGGTGAGTACTTCTTGGATGTTGCGAGACGAGTGAACCCACAGCTCTACGTTGTTGCTGAACTCTTTACAGGATCGGAAGATATGGATAACCTATTTGTGGAGAGACTGGGTATCACTTCGTTGATCAGAGAAGCAATGCAAGCATGGTCAGTCGAAGAGTTGTCACGTTTGGTTCACCGTCATGCTGGTGCTCCAATTGGATCTTTCCTTCCACTTCCACTTGACGAGTTTGCCTATCCAGCAGACAATGCCGATGAAACTGTGAGTAATTCTTTGTCAGAGATCAAAATTCCTCGCGTTGTCCTCCCAAGTAAAACACATGCTTTGTTTATGGACTGCACCCATGATAACGAAACACCGTTTGATAAGAGAACCGTGGAGGATACTTTACCAAATGCCGCATTGGTTTCCTTATGTGCAACAGCTGTTGGTTCTGTGTTTGGTTATGATGAGTGTTACCCTCATCTTCTCGATGTTGTCAATGAAAGCAGAACATACACATATGGAAACGGTATTGGAGATGTGAAGTCAAAACTTTACGAGATACGTAAGAATATCTCAGATTCAAGCTTCAATCCTGAAGATCATGAAATGCATGTTCATCACGAAGGTCAATTTATTACACTACAGAGAGTGAATGCTAGAACAGGAGAAGGTTTGTTTTTGGTTACTAGAACAAAGTTCCATCAAGATCAAGATCAATGGCTAGCACCTGTCGTTCTAAAAGGAACCACTGCTGAGTTCATGTTTGCTTATTCGTTGTCCAGAACTGGTGACCCTGTTAAGGATGAAGAGAATATTACATCTGTTCCTGTTTCTGTGAATAAGCTTCAACCTCTTATTGTTGAAAACATAAATGGTGATACCAAGATCAGTTTACCCGACGACTTCCCTCAAGGTTCTATTGCCATTCTTAAGACTCACTTTAACTCTGTTGAAGTCGAGTTGGACGAGTTCATCCGTACCGGTGCTATAGAATCTACATCAGATCTTACCTTGAATGATCTTAACGAATTACTGTATAGGTGCAGTGCTGAGGAACATGACAGTGCTGGTGGTGGTACTTATGACATCCCGAACCATGGGCCACTTGTTTATGCTGGACTTCAAGGTTGGATTTCAGTATTGAGAGACGTCATTTTGAATAATGATTTGGCACATCCTGTTGCACAACATTTAAGAGACGGTCTGTGGCCATTGGATTACATCACATCTCGTATGGAGAAGTACAACTCCGATAAAAAATTCAAGAAATGGTTAACTGAACGCTTGGATCGAATCCGAAATGTGCCATTTTTCTTGGTTCCTCGTTACTTTGCTCTCGTTGTTGGCATCGCATATGAAGCGTTAAGACTGAAGGCATTGACTCTTTTGACGAAGGAAGTTCAGCGGGGAAGTCTGTTTGTTCAACGTTTAGCATTAACGTCACTTCAAATGGTGGGATATATGAACAGTACTTCATTGACTCCTTCTCAAAAGGTTCCATGTATGGCTGCAGGCTTACCCCACTTCAGTTACGATTATATGAGATGTTGGGGAAGGGATGTTTTCATTTCTGTTAGGGGTCTTTTACTTGCTACTGGAAGATTTGATGATGCCAAGACACATATATTAAACTTTGCTGCTACCTTAAAGCATGGATTAATTCCAAATTTACTTGATGCTGGAAGAAATCCACGTTATAACGCAAGGGATGCTGCTTGGTTCTTTGTTCAGTGTATCCAAGATTATGTGAAATTAGCACCAAATGGTGAGCAAATCCTTCTGGAAAAAGTCAAGAGACGTTTCCCAAAGGATGATCGATACATTAAGTACGATGATCCAGAAGCATTCAGTTATGAGTCTTCTATCGAAGAGATTTTGTATGAGATTTTGGCTCGCCATGCTGGAGGTATCAAATACAGAGAAGCCAATGCTGGAATCAATCTTGATAGCCAAATGAAGGATGAGGGATTCAACGTTGAGGTCCATGTTGATTGGAATACTGGACTTATCCATGGAGGCTCTCAATTGAATTGTGGTACATGGATGGACAAGATGGGTGAGAGTGAGCGTGCTGGAAGTAAAGGTATACCTGGTACCCCTAGAGATGGTGCAGCTATTGAAATTAATGGATTGTTGAAGAGTTGTTTGCGTTTTGTGTTGGAACTTCATGAACGAGGACTTTTCCAAAAGACTCAAGTCATGAAGTCAACAGGAGAAGAGATAACACTACAATCTTGGAATGACCTTCTTCAAGATAACTTTGAAAAGGCATTTTATGTTCCTCTCAATCCATCTGATGATGTAAAGTTTGATGTTGATCCTTCTATAATTAACAGAAGGGGTATTTATAAGGATCTTTACAAGTCAGGTAAGCCATATGAGGATTATCAGTTGAGACCAAACTTTGCCATTGCAATGACAGTTGCACCAGAGATGTTCACAAATGAACGTGCAGTTGGTGCTATCAAGATTGCCGATGAAGTTTTAAGAGGGCCATTAGGTATGAGAACTTTAGATCCTTCTGATTTAAACTATAGACCATATTACATTAACAGTGAAGATTCTGAAGATTTCGCCACATCAAAGGGAAGAAATTATCATCAAGGTCCGGAATGGGTGTGGTGTATGGGATTCTTTCTTAGAGCATTGTATCATTTCAACAAGGACAATCACAGTGAATCAGAAATTTACCAAATGTTGACGGAGAGGCTTAATAGTCACAGAACTTGGATTAGAGATAGTCCATGGGCTGGACTCACAGAATTGACCAACAAAGATGGCCAGTTGTGTAATGACTCTTCACCAACACAAGCATGGAGTTCATCGTGTTTACTCGATCTCTATCTGGACTTGTGGAAGTCTGATTAGATTTTATAATTGATACATATTTTTTAAGAAAAAGAAATGCTGTAGGTAATTTCATTTGAATGTTGACGTAATCTTTCAGTTTATGTGCTATCTCTTTGAACGGCACCGCGATAAGGATGGGCCGGGTAACGTGTGTCATACGCGTGGTGGGGAATTCTCAGGGGGGGGGGATAAACAACACATTCACAACTACTTGACAACTTTAGTAACAAATTAACAGTTTGTTCTCTATCAAAGAAGAATGTCAACGACACATTTCAAGAAGGACAAGTTTGGACAAGTTGTTCAAAACTTTTTCCTCAAATCTGCCAATGTCATCATTCAATCAAGACAAGAACCTGATCATACACAGACCTCAGCATCATCACATACTAAGCTTAACAAATGGTTTAACTTAGAAATGGTGGACACAGCTAGAGAAGACCTTCGGCAATGGAGATCCACACCGTATACCAACATGGCACCATTAGTTATTGAGACGTATTTGGACCTGAGGGATCTTGGAACAAAGCAGTCTTTAGTTCTTCATGATGATGATAATGGATTTTGGACAGTCAATACAAAGAAGACAGAGATTGTTATGGAAAGGTGGTTAATAGAATTGGACAAATCTGAAACTGATGATACAGGCAGTCAACTTCCTCTTTTGTACAAGAAACTCATTGTAACGATACGTTATCTTTACACAATTTCAAAACTATTACCATCATATAAGTTATTAAAGAGACTATCAAGGGTGAAATTAACTAAATCTCCACTTGTTCTACGTACAAGGATCCTTGATGGTAGTCGTCCCATTGTTTCCAAGGGAAGAATTGGATTAAGTAAAGCTATCATTTCAAGTTCATCAGATGATCATTTGATACAAAAGAGATTAACTCCAGTTCTGACCAGTATTGGGTCTTTAAAAGTCTCTGTATCTTATCGTCGAAACATCGATTTCCAATTAAACGATAATGAAGAGACTTTATCTAATCATTTCCTTCATATTGATAAAGTAAGAACTTCATCTTTAGGAACACCAGTTCCTCCTCCATCATCATCGTTACGTAAGGCATTCAAATCTGGAACGGCTTCAAGTGCAACGTACACGGCAACACAACCATCTTCATCTCCACTTACAAAGATTGATTCAAGCTCTTCACTTACTCATGCCTTAAAGATTCAACGTTCAGGCTCCACTGGAGCATCAGCACCATCTACACATGCCATCGCTGTACCTAAATCTGTTGCATCATCAATTGGATCATCTCACAACATTCTAAATGATTTAAGTTCTAGTGGAAGTACTCCTAAATTCTCTTCATCATTTGGTAGAGTAGCTAGACGTTCAAGTTTAAGAAGATCATCTACTGGGACTCCATCAAGTTTTTATGACCAAGTTTCTCGTCCTTTAGGAATTGGTGATGATGAAATAAGAGATTTTGTTAAAATGCTTGATAATAAGACAGAGTTACAACTTAGTTATTCACCAAATGTTCAGGATTCATTGGTTAAGTTTCAAAAGATGAAAGGTAAGAATAACTTATTAAGTGAAAGTCTTACAACGAGTATTCATAACTCATCAACTTCATCTCCACCACCTTTAGTTACAACCACACATACATATTCCAGATCACCATCGAGTTTCATTGCTTCTTATAGTAAGGCATCGAGTATGAATCCTTCGAAGTTGTATGGTACTGGAAGTGGGAGTGGTAATAGCAGTGAATCACTACCTCAATTGAATGAGAGTAGTGGTGGTGTCAATTCAAGATATGGTTCTTCATCACCAGCTTCTATACTAAAGAGAAATATTGGGCCATCCAATCCTACCATAGCTTCATCCCATACACATGCCAAGATGCATCGTATAACACATCCTCATGGTTCCACCACTGAGTCATTACCACTTAGTGGTGTAGGTGCTAGTGTTAATCATGATGATGAAGATGATGATGAGTTATTGTTCACAATGAGTGATATGAATCTACCAAAGTAATATTTATAAAATCATTAATTCATTTCCTATGTTGTCGCATTTTTCATTATATTTGTAGATAATAAGTTCTCAGCAATTTCCTCCTCAGTTCTCTGTTCATCCGTTCCAGAGACCATTAACAGTCCCTTTACAGCAAATGCCTCTCTTTGTCTATCATGCCATTGTAAATGACGTTGTAAGTCATAATTTTTTTTGAAAACCCGTTGACAATTTGTATAAGTACATGGCATTGTCTTTATTGGAATAGCCACTGAATTTAATAACATTTGTAAAGAAGATTTCCCCTGAGATATTAATCTTTCAACTTTTTCATTGTTAAGTTTTTCATCTTTTGCATTATTTAATTCATTATCATTTGTTTGTAAAAGATGTGGTACAAATTTATGAATTTTAGTACAATGAACTATAAGTTCATCTTTACGTACAAAATCTTCTGGACATTCAGTACATTTCCAAATCTTAGTAACTTTTGAATCATCATGTACAATCATATGCATTCTTAAACCTTCTTGACCAACACAACCTTTATTACAAATTGCACAAGTTAATTTTGGATGATCAGTTTTCATATGTAATTGTAAAGCAGACCATGTTTTAAATGATCCCATACATCCGGGGAAATCACATTGATAAGCAGGTGCTGCACCATGATGTCTTGATATATGATTTGCCAATCTATAAGGTCTTGGAAATGATTTCCCACATTCTTTACAAGTTAATGATTTAAGATGAACAGATTGTACATGATGACGAAGTTGTTGATGTTTATAAAAGGATTCATCACAACCTTCATGATCACAAACAAATGATTTTGTATGTGTAACTTCATGTCTCTTCAAATGTTGTCTCGTGTTTACACCTTTACCACAAACATTACATTTAAATGGTTTCTCATCTGAATGGGTAAGCATATGTCTCTTTAAATGAGATTCTCTGAAAAAGGCATTTCCACAAGTCTCACAACTGAAAGGTCTCGAATCAGTATGTGATCTTTGGTGTTGAGTGAGAAGACTCGGTCTTGTGTATGTCTTACCACATCCTTCATAATCACAGTGGAAAACTTTGGGTCTTGAAGAGTTTGATGACCCTCGGGATGGATATGGCGATGTCAACGGTGTCGTGTTGCTGGAGCGCCCACGCACCACAGGCACTGGCGAGCCCACATTCGAATTCTCTGAGCTCATTTCTAATCAAATAGAATCCTTTGAATTTGTTAATCCTTTAAATTTGTTAATCCTTTAAATTTGTTAATTGTTTGTGTTGATGGAGCACTTTTTTGAAAAAAAGAAAAAAAAATAAAAAAGAAAAAAAAAAAAAAAAAAAAAAAAAAAAAAAAAAAAAAAAAAAAAAAAAAAAAAAAAAAAAAAAAAAAAAAAAAAAAAAAAAAAAAAAAAAGAAAAAAAAATTAAAAATGAAAAAAAAAAGTCTTCCGCGAATGTGTTTTTTTTTTCCCGTTTTCTTCCTCGGTGTCAAATGAAAAACTTTTGGTGCCTTTTCACTGAATTAAATAAAAGAATAACAAAGAGTTAAAAAGAGATAGAAAAAAATGTCAGATTACGGTGACGACGCGTAAGTGGTAACCTTTTTTTTTTCCCATCAATCAACAAAATGGAGAGGGAAACTAACACCTTTAATAGTTTCAACGACGGAAACGAGAACTTTGAAGATTTTGAACAGGAGTACAACTCTGATTATGAAGAACCACAACAACCGGTTCCAGAGACAACAGAAGATGGACGAGTAGTCGTAAACGGTGGCACCGGTGCAGAGGAGTTCACTCAAGAACAAAATAGAAGAAAAACAAACAAGGAACTTGCAATTCCAAAAGATAAAAGAACAACAACGCCTTATATGACCAAATATGAAAGGGCAAGAATATTAGGAACAAGAGCTCTTCAAATCTCTATGAATGCACCAGTACTTGTTGACCTTGAAGGTGAAACGGATCCTCTTCAGATTGCTATGAAGGAACTTGCACAAAAGAGAATTCCTCTTGTTATTAGAAGATACCTTCCAGATGGAAGTTATGAAGATTGGGGATGTGATGAACTCATCGTGGATATTGACGTTTGAAGATGGGGAAAAAAAAGTAAGGGTCAATGTAGAGAAGAAGAATAAAAAACTCAAAGGAATTGTAATGATAGAATATCAGTTGTAGTGATTCAAGTAATTGTATATACCTCATCTGAGAAATTTAACTATATACAAGTATAGTATTACTATAGTATAGTACAGTATTCTATGGAATAAAAGCATTAATTCATTTATAAACATCAAGAAACATCAAGAAACATCAAGAAACATCAAGAAACATCAAGAAGAAACATGATTGAGGAAATTAGAACCAACAAATATCGTCTCTCCACTCATTCTTTCCATTTGAAATGATGAAAGAACCATATTGATCTCTTCCTCTTTCATACCAATATCTATTAAACTCGTTTTCAAATCCTTAGAATTGATCTCCATATCTTCTGAAAATACTTGTAATGCCCTCTTAATCTCTGATTTGTTTGGTAACTGTGATAGTTCCCTTGACATCAAAGATAAATAAGCAGGAAACCCAATCTTACCGTTCTCAGCACCATCAATCATCTTCTTCAAATCATCGTCTGATATCTCCCTACCAAGAGATTTACAAGTGGATTTGATATCTTCCGGTGAGATATCACCATCGTTATCCTTATCGATTAGTTGAAACGAGTCTCTTAGTTTCTCAATCTGTTCCGGCTCAAGCGTGGAGATCGTCGATGTTCCACTCTCAACAGCTGTCTCCGACCCAACTTTCTCCTTCGTGGTACTCTTACTCTTCTTTGCCATTCTTATTGTCGCTCTGTAGGCCCTTCCCCCTACTAAACAGTTCAGCTGAGTTGTTGATGTTTTGATGTTTTTTCATGTGCACTTTTGTTTACATTTCTCCGCATTGGGAAATTTTCGAGCATATATACACTACGCTCTTACTCTTTCTCTCTAAAACTACTATATTAAACAAGTCCTTTATATTAAACAATTAGTAGAACTTGAAAACCTCCCAAATGGATGCTAATCTGTGCAATTTCACAGTCAAAGTGAGCTCTTGATCGTTCATATGTTTCAACTGTGCCAACTCACTAGGTAATAAATATTCAAGTTCTTTACCCTTCACATCATCTCTATTGATCTTAGAGATCAAACCACTGTTCTCCTGCTTCAACATGAGTCCACTGTCAATTGTTCTGCCCATATTCCAACACATGTTTGTCTTAAGAGTGTCATTACAATGTTTATCATTAACACGGTAAAGGAAAACAGATTTTGATGCTGCTCTATCAGCAGATTTTGGAACTTCCTGAATTTGTAAAAGGTTATGTTTAATCAATCCAGATGTTAATGATCTAGCATCCTTCTCCCTAAGTAAGGCAACAGAGTTGATAAGTTTCTCTGAAACCAATCTGTTATCACGAACACATCTTAATACTCTTGTAGATGGTGCACCCAATGTAGCTGTAATTAATGATTCAGAAACTGATCTTTTCAATTGAATCATCAATTCTGGGAATGGAACGTAATAAGTACCTCCGTTGATCTTTTTAAGGAATGGGATTTGACATTTTGTTAAGATCTTTAAATGTTGATCAATCAATCCTAATGAGTTTCCATCGCCTCCATCATTACTTAGGCCCATATCCACATCATCGTCATCATCATCATCATCATCTTCATCATCATCGTCATCTTCATCTCCATCACCTGCATTTGCATAAGTTGAATCACCTAATTTTACACGCTTTGCACCATTTCCATTACCATTTGAAGTAGCTTTTCTCTTTGCAGGTCCAGAAAGAACACTTCCACTAAGATTAACAATCTTGGAAACTCTCTTTGTCAAATCCCTTGCAGAGAAAGTAACTCCTGTCTTTGGTTCATACTCTTTTTTAATTAAGATTTCTTCATTTGTTAATCCAATTTGACGAAGAGGATCAGAGACTTCAGGTGATTCCTTCTCTGTTAAAATTAAAGCCTGTTGATAAATGATAGAAGTGAGTTTACCAACTCTATGTGAACAAAGATGTGCCAATTGTTGTGTTCTTCTTGATTTAAGGAATCTTTGTAAATTAAATGCAAATGGGAAATTTGGATTAATTTTATCCTTCATTGTTAATTTGTCTTTAATGTAAAGGTTTTCTGGTCTATGGTTTAAAATTGTTAAATAATCCAATTTAGCAATAGCCTTTGCCTCAGATGTACGTTTCAATTCAGATGTTGTAGCTGCCTTTGGAACTTTGGCTAATGCATTCTTGAAAGTTTGATTCCATAAGTCCTTTCTTGGTTGGAATTGTGAATTCTCCACAACAACAAGGTAATTATCACGAACAAGTGTAGCAAATTGTTCTTCAAGCTTTGAAGTAGTCTCAGCATCTGCAGATCCAAATGAAGTGATATATTCCGATATACTCAAATTACCCAAACTCAAGAAGTTTTGAATGATTTGTGTAATATTATCATTATGGTAAGACTCCTCAATATGTGCGATGATCTCTCCAGAATAAAGCATCATCAAAACACCTTCCTCTCTGAAATAGTAGTACGTTGTGCTTCCCTTATATGACTTATCCTCCCAAGTGGAAACACATTTCAACTGGATCAAACTGACAAGGGCCTTCTTAACAATCAGTGCAGAGAGTTCAGATCTCTGACTGAGCTCTCTAATGGTGAGTCTACCATAGTTGATCAACGTAGACACAACCAAGGCAGCTCTTTTACCGAGATGTGATTCCACCACACCACTATAAAGGTAAAGCTCTGCACTTCTCGTCTTTGGGTGTGCTGACATCTCTATCGCCGACGTGAAAGGTTGTGTGATTTCAACTTCCAGCTTCCCCTGCAACATTTCAGAACTCTTCAACTCGACCGTCAAATTTTGAACCCATCGCGTAAATAAAATTAAAAAAAAAAAAAAAAAAAAAAAAAAAAAAAAAAAAAAAAAAAAAAAAAAAAAAAAAAAAAAAAAAAAAAAAAAAAAAAAAAAAAAACAGCATAGGGTACTACAAACAAACAAACAAAAAAAAAGCATACACAATAGACATTTGATTGAGATGAAATTCATAGCAATTTAGCAGTGATGTTTCGCTGAGAAGTTTAAAGGATTTCAACCTCTCCTGCTAACTCCAACCTTCTACTACTGGATCCAACAAAGATCTTGTACGTACCAGGCATAATGACCCAACTTTGTTCTTCAGTATCCCAGTAACTGATATCTCTGCGTAAAATATCAAATTCCACTTTTGCCGTTCCACCTGCCTTCATGTAAACCTTTTCAAAGCCTCTCAACTGTCTTGGAGTCTTTACTCCAGTAGTACTAGGATAAGAAATGTACAACTCCAGGACAAAAGCTCCTTCAACATCACCAATATTACTTATTTCTACCTTGACAGAATACAATACATTCCATAAAGCCTCGTTACCACCCAACCCTCCTCCTGCAATTGGTTCTTGATAAAAATCCTCCTCTGTATATCCTTCTGGGTATTCATACTCGTTGACGCTGTAGATTTTTTCATTGTAAAGGTAAGGGTATATGAAACCTGGAACTGGAGAAAAGTCCCTAAATGGGAAAAGAGCATCATCAACATCTCTCAACTTCTCTTCTGAGAAGATGTATTCATCCAAGTATGGTGGTGGGAATGGCAAATCAGTCGTTGGTGGTAATACTTCTTTGATTGACAAGTCAGCAAGTGAGAACTTCGAATACGAAAGTCCAAAACCAAATTCGAAGCGTGGTCTGATACCGTTTTCATCAAAATAGCGATAGTCCAAGAGTCTGTTAAGATCATCATCCGGTTTACCTTTGATTGGTATCTTGTCAACAATAGGTACGTATTGATCTTCCTTTCTTGCAATAGTAAATGGTAACCTACCACTAGGATTAACTTCACCGAAAATTACCTCTGCAATGGCTTTTCCAAAGTACTCGCCGAGAGGTGGAGAATACAAGACGGCAACAACGTTTTCATGATCAATGAATGGTTCAAGATCAACTGGACCGGTTGCCGTGATCACCACAACTGTTTTGCGACATCTGTTTGCAATATGAGTGATCAACTCTTCTGAGTTTTGCCAAAGAGATATGTTCTTTCTATCACCATAGTTTCCATCAACTTCAATGTATCCTTCACCAGAGTCGGCCATTGCAAAGACAATAGCCATATCTGAATATTCAGCCACATCATCAACGTGATCAAAGTCATACTGGTCACTTGTATAATCGTATACCATATCTCGTTCTCTAGCTTTATGGGCAATCGCCTCGAATGGTGTGATTTCGAATGGAGGATTGACACTTGCGGATCCCCATCCACTGAAAAGGGCACCACCAACAGACTTCTGATCTTTGGAGTTAAACCCTTTAGGGTCTGCTCCTGCTGCAAGTCCTGCGATCAACAAACGACGAATGCCATCCTTTTCCGATATTGGGAGGTTATGACCGTCATTTTTCAACAAAGTAATTGCTTCCCGAGCAACTTCTAAAGCTGTCCATTCTGTGAAGTCATCCCTAGCATCTATATGATAGTTTGTCTGTTGAATTGGTCCATAACTTTGGAATGGGAATTCTTGATCATAAGTATGGAAAGTCCACGAACTAAAGTTTGGTGAGTCTTCTACTCTATCTGAGTTCGGCAAGCCAGCATCAATTGCGAAAAAAGGAGCCAAAATTCGGCTCACCATATCATTAAGTCTAGCTTGGGGGATAGTGTCGTTATATATAGCTCTAGTCAAAAGTGGTCCCCAGTATGACTTTCCACTGCACCAATCTCCAAATATCTCACCTGGCATAGTCATATCTAAGCCTGCCAATGCTGAATCCACGCCAGTGTGTTGAGCTCCCCAATCACTGACAACAAATCCTTGGAATCCAAGTTCTTCTTTTAAAAGGTAATTTAAAAGATATGAATTTTCACAAGCATAGGTACCATTAACGCGGTTATACGAACACATGACACCTCCAACACCGGCACGTATAACATCAGCCCAAGGCCACAAATAGATTTCATGCATGACACGATCTTTTATGAGAGAGTTGATTGATTCTGCAAGTCTGTCCCAATCTCCTCCTGTCCATTCATTTTCTTGACGGAATCTCTCCTGTTCGTTTCCAATAAATTGGCGAGCACATGCAACGACACCTTCTTCTTGGATTCCTTGAACTGTGAGTGCACCAGCTATACCTTGAAGATAAGGATCGGATCCAAAGCTTTCCCAATTTCTACCACCCTGTGCCTTATATCCAATAGGACCAATTGTTGGACCTAAAAGGATATCCACTCCCTTAGCCTTGGCTTCTCTCCCAATTGCCTTACCTCTATTGTGCATCAAATCTTTGTTGAACGTTGAACCTGTAGCCATTCCAGAAGGGAAACTTGTGATAAAATCTGTAAATCTGACTCCATTTGGGCCATCCTGTAAACATAAAGAAGGAATGGAGAGTCGTGGTACACTTCCAGTATTACCAATACAAGGTCCAGATCCCCAACCGGTTCCAGTAGTTAAATTCACTTTTTCTAGGATAGTCATTTCACTAACAACGTCTCTAGCTTTAGCATATGCTGCTTGCCAAACTTTTTGAAGTCTACCACCAACCGCTATTGTAAAAGTTAGTAATATATTCTTTAAGCAAAATGGGATATGAAGAGAGAGAAAAATATCGGTCGATTCTTGGTATATCACAAACGAGATGGGTAATAGCTTGGGGAGTAAAAATGTATATCATCCGTATCGGCATCGGTGTTTGACTCATCTTCTTCAGGATCAGGATTCACGTACAATGGCTTCTTTTCAAATTGTCGTGTCTCCAACTTCATGCTGGAAATTGACTGTTCATTGGCGGCAACACCACCGTTGCACAACAATGCGCTAAAAACACACAGTGATGTCAACAACAATTTCATCTCTCTATCAATGGAAGGAAGTTGAATATCAACGGTTTTCAAACTGAAGCGCCCTGTCTTTTGGACTCAAATCCTATAAAGATAAGAAGAGTCCAACGATAGAGGTTTTGCCGCGCCACAAAAACAAAACTTAGCAATGGCGCGCAAGATTGGAAAAACCTGGGGGAGACACCACAGCCTCCGCCCCCCCCCCGAAAGGACCTCAAACCAAGGTCATCGCGCTGTATGTTGATAATAATCTCTCCATCTGATTCTCTTTGTAATCTGTAGAAGATACTGGAGTTGTGAGAATATTCAGAGATCTCGACATATATAGCCTGCATTATACATGGGTTTATCATCTCTATAGTTTTTTTTTTACTTAACTAAAGCTGATCAGAAAGTGTTCCAAATAAACGTGAAATTAACAAAAGATATATATAAAAAAAGAGCATTAGTATTAGAAATAAACTTAAGATTGGATCTGAACTTTGTTGTCAGTAGCCACTGTTCCTTGATTTCCAGTATAAGGAGGAGGAGCACCATAACTAGAACCTTCAACTGGTGGTGCAGCACTAGTGCTGGAGAAAGGCTCTGAGAAAGTTGTAACAGGTTCATTGTTTTCGATTATTCTTTCATAGTCACCTTGGGCTCCCAGTTGTACACGTCTCTCTGGGGTACCAGTGATTGGACTGGTGACATATACCACGTAAATTGCGTGTAAAGTTCCTGGAATACCGAATAACATCGTGAGTAGAACATTCATAAGGAGATGCTTATTCCAGAATCCTAATCGAAGAACGACAGGAAGTGGTGGGAAAAAGAATGCCAAAGCATAAAGTAAGATATCTGTTGGATCAAAACGGTGTGCAGCTTGGTATTCAGACATGATATATGAGTGATAATAATACTGTTATAAATCTAAATGTATAACTAAAAGATAGAAACTACAGAGATATTAAAATAATTCACCACCCGCGAAAGTAAAAAAAAAAAAAAAAAATGTGGCTGCTTAGCTCTCTCGGCCTACTGCGAATTATTTGGCAACCGGAATAAAGAAAAGCACACCCTAAATAATGAGATCTCAAAGATCTTTAAGATGACGTTTCGATTTAACGGCTTTCAATATTGTGCTCCCCGCTGTGCCCCTGTCACCCCCTTTCAAGCCAAGGCTTTGCTCCTCTATATGCAACGTAGGAACACAACGCCAAAGGTACGGCGCCCCCGGATCTTTCCTGCGCATCACATGTTCGATCTAATTATACTGCAAATATAGGACCAAGCATCAGCTAAAAGTATTGGAATCCTGTGAAAAAACAAAATAGCAGCTGTCATAAGATTAGCATCTGAAGCCCAAATGTAGCTTTAATCATCTTAAGGACACTTTGTCACTTCAACTATAAATGTATAGATAACTTTTTCGGGGAGTTTATAAATGTTGAGATGCCGATGCTCGCAGACAGTACTGTTCGCGACCAGTGCACCGGCATTCAACGGGATTTGAAGTGTGTTGGGGGCTTAGTTTCGGCATTCAATTCTCGGAGTTCTCGCAAACGCCGTCCGGTGCCGGTGACTCTGAGATCCGGCAACTGGGGAGTTTCATGCCTCGCTCTCCCCACCTAATCCTGCGCTTTCAAATGCCGCAAACGACAACAGGGATGGGGAATCCGGGATATGGGAGTTAAGGTTTCCGGATGCACTGGCGCCCGGTGTGAAATCTATATATATACACCCTTAAATCAGATCTTGTGGTACTGATAATAAAAGACCTGAAAACTCAATTTGTCAGTGACACTATTCGTTAACATATGTCAGAGTCATGCGTTTTCAACTTATATTGGTTTTAATTAGGTTTATAGGTACTTGGCATCATATGATTTTAACTTAAATAACTTTACAAAGATAATTCCCATAGCCATAAGAGTAAGTACGAGTATGTATAATCAAAATAACTTTAGTAAGTATGTTGTCCGAATGTGCCATGACGTTATCACAATATGCAACAGCAATATCAATTTTGTGGTTTGAAGATCACTGCTGCCCTGCCCTGATATGAGGTTCGATCTTCATTTGACGCAGTCAACCTTGGAGTCATAGATACGAAAGTATCTGAGGAAGAGGGATTGCTCATGAGAGCAATCACCCTGATCGGCTAGCTTATATACTGGCGAGTTTAGATACTATACGTCCCTATTAGAAGTTGCATTTGCCAATGGAAAATAAATCAGCTCTAAATACGGCAACCAATCTCTTTAATACTAATATCATGTCCATGATCCACATGTCATCACTAGAATATAGAGCCATATATAACCATAGGAATATCAAGTCACATGCACCATTAACATTTTGAGATTACCCCATATTATACCAAAATAAAAACACATGTATAATATAATTGTTCGAACGTATATGTTTATCCAACACAGGTTGATGAATCCACATTCATTATACATGTGACATTAGCACTATGAAATAAAGAAGATAATCAGATTTTCTATCCATAATTCATCAAGTCATCTAACCACTTAATAATGTGATGTATCCATACATCGTAATCTATTTGGATGATGCACTAAGATCAAGTACCAGCAGCTTCAAGTTCGACGTCTAAAACAGTGTACTGTACGTATGGTTCGGCCCACAGCTGCGAAAAGCTGCTGGGGTGCCAAGATATCTGAAACAGACCACTGCGAGCACGGTGTTTCGGTGATTGAAAAGGGTACAGTTTCAGATACAGCCTACGACTCGAACACTAGAGGTGTTATCTCCGGAATGAAACTATAGGTAGTAATCAATACGTTATCCATAATTACTTCTAGTAACCTTATGGTCCCCAGCTCCTTGACAGTCATATAGAGTCGGCGACCCCCCCCTTGGGCCAGAACCCAGCACTGCCTCGTTGGGCCAAGTTTGGCGGAAGAGTTGCAGCGTGTCGCACGCAATTGCCACACCCCGCGAACATGCACGCGGCCGGCTTTCTCAAATCGTTGGTTTCTTTTTCGCCGAACGGCTTTCTGATTGGTCCGGCCTAAGAAACCAGCAGATGCCGGTGCAACCCTCGCAGATTTTGAGCGGAACTCATATAAAGAGCCGGCTTCCCAAAAGATTTGAGCTCTTGGCCAATATCCACTGGTTGCCGAAGTGTTTCGTCCATATACACAGGTCACTTTGTATTGACATCCACGGATTATCCCTAGTTTGCACTCCTTAAACTATTCCTTTACCCGCACATTACCCCTTTGTCCCGATACGATATTCCATCACCTTACGGAAACGTTTTAGTGCAATCTCTCGCTGACCCAAATACTACTTTTGCGTTGAATTGGCCTTCCAAATCCCGGACACTGCTAAAAAAAAAAAAGACTAGCAAGACCCCTCACTCTATCCCCAACTTCTGGATCTACCTAGCTGGTGAGACTCTTATACAATTATACTGAACACACCATTATAATGAATGCGATGGTTGAACAGCACTTTGACCTCTCACAGGGTCGTGACTCTCGCTTCAAAAATGAACAAAACAATATGCTGATCAACTCTTCGCTCGGTTACTCAATGGCTGCTCCGCAGATGGAGCATATCCCATCCAATAACGTATACTTAGGTAATATGTCTGGTGGTCAAACAACTCCACCAATCTCAAATTTGCCGCAAATTGTTTTCTCATCACATGCCGGAAATTATAACACTGCTGTCCCACCGCTGGTTCAGAGGAACACACCCTACAACTTCACACAGCCAAATCACTTGGAATATCACAATGCTGCTGGTCCGCTTAGTCAATACCCAAGAACACAACTCCAAGATTCGTTAAACATCAACACAAGCGTTCTACATGATCACTCACAGGATTCCCTTTCGATAGAATCACATACGCCTCAGAGTATTCACTCAAAGCACTCTTTCTCTTCCTTTAGTGATTTGAGATTCCCTGAACAATCTGACAACACCGGATCTTTGACCGAGCCTGGTTCATCATCCGCTTCTTTCGTTTCACGCTCACCATACGAAGGTGCATCGGTCCCATGGGCAGACGCCAGTAGAATAACAGGCTATGATCATCATCTTCAAGGTAATCATCAAATGCACTCACATTCACAACAACAGCTACATCCTCATGTCCATATGCAAGCTAACTACAGGGCTAATAGCAGTGAGACATCCAGTTCGGAACTCACAGATCAGCAAGTGAAAAACCTTTTGCTCATAACCAAGACAACATCATCATCCACAGGTAAGAGAAAACCAAGAGAAGCACAAGATAGCTTATTGAACAAAGGTCCAGATAGTTTTATCTGCAAGCATTGTGGAAAGACATTTGCAAAAGGTTATAACTTGAAAAGTCATCTGAAGACGCATAGTGATGAGAGGCCATTCCAGTGCGGCTTCTGTAACAGAAGTTTTGCTCGTAACCATGATAAGAAGAGACACGAACTTTTACATCAAGGAGTAAAGAAATTCCAGTGTGGTGGTGTTTTAAAAGACAAAGTTACAAGATGGGGTTGTGGAAAGAGATTCTCTCGTGCTGATGGTCTTGGTAGACATTTCAGAACCGATATTGGATGGCTCTGTATTCGTCCTTTGATGTTAGAAGCTAAGGAGATGGAGAGATTGGAAGATGAAAACGCCGAAGAGACTATTGATGAAGCTACATTTGGTACAAGCTTTATCAATGAACTGCTGAGAAAGACACAGTGATGATGACCCAATACACTGAATTGAAGCAATTTGTTCTCCATACATTAATGACTTATGACATTATCTATTTAAGTAAACCAAAGTACATATTGTAGAATCAACTGAAGTATTTTCTCTGATCTGCTGGAAAGTTTATAGATCAGAGTGACACGACAATGTATTGCGGCCTCGGATCTGTGTTATAGTCTCACCCGGGCGCACAAAAACAACACCCCCTCATGCGCGCGAACTCTATAACTGTGCTGCGCACAACGGTTTTTAAGTGCTACATTGTTCTATCAGATATTTGCAGTTCTTCATTAGTTATTATATAATTAGAGAGCATTGCCAAGTCAAGTTTGACACTTACTCGGGATTTCATTAAATTTGGGTGTGTAAGTTGGGATATTTTTAATCATTACTGGTCAGCGTCCTGGCCTGGGTTGGCAGTCTCGTAGTCCAAGAACTTAAGAATGTACCAAAGGAAGGCAGAGATCAAAGAACCAATGAATGGACCAACCCAGTAAATCCAGTGGTAGTTAGGGAAGGAACGAGCAGCAACACATGGACCGAAAGATCTGGCTGGGTTCAAACCAGCACCAGTGTAGTAAACACAGATCAAGTGACCAATGAACAAGGCCAAACCAATGACAAGTGGAGCCATGTGGGTAGCTCTGTGCTTCTCAACAGCCATGAACAAAACGGTGATACACAAGATAGCGGTACCGAAAGCCTCGAGGAAAAGACCCTGAGATCTGGAAGCATCACCACCAAGACCGTTGGCGAAAGCAACTTTACCTGGAGTCATAGCGGAAGCGGCACCAGCAGCGGCCATACCGGCAACCATCTGAGAGAACATCATCAAGACACCTCTAACAACTGGAACGGCACGGACAAGCATCAAAGTGAAAGTAACAGCTGGGTTCAAGTTACCACCAGAGATTCTGAAGAAGATGAAGACACCAACGGCAACGGAAACACCGAAACCAAAGGAGATCATAACCAACTGCTCTGGGTGGGAACCAGACTCGGAGACAGCAGTCTCCTGGTTGGCAATCTGGGCAATAACGAAAGCGGACCACAAGAACAAGAAGGTACCACAGAACTCACCAATCATGGCGACAAAGTGGTTTCTAAGGGTGTCAGACAAACCCAACTTGGATGATCTTGGCTGATATGGTGGGATGTACTCGACATCGGACTGGGCCTCGACATCATTTGGAGTAGCGACTTGAGCTTCAGCAGCGGTCATTGTTAAATAATTGATGGATATAAACTAAGTTTTAACTTAAGGCAATTGCTTCAGAAGAACGGCATGGACGGCAGTATTTATACTCTGCAAAAAGTTCAAAACTTTCTTGTTCGCAACCTGTGTGCGGAGCTCATCGGGGCCATGTAAAAATAGACAAACATGCGTGGTCAGATGCATGCGTATGCAAGTGAGACATCTTCTGACGCAGTAATCTTCTTTAACTCGCAGCCTTAAATGTTGGTTTCTAGTCTCATGGAAAGTATCCATAGTCTCAGTCCCCGCCCCAAAGACCAAAGCCTTCGCAACAACCGCGCACAGCCATGCAGGTAATTTCCTTATTGGGAAAGGGATCAACACAGCCCAGCCGACAAATTTCTTTTTTTTTCCCTGAACATGGCCCCTTCCAGCTTTATTGAGACAGGGCAAGCTGATCTTTGGAGAGCAAATTGAGGGTAAACACAACAAATTTGGATGTCTCAGGTAGCTTGACAGGATAAACAAAAGACTGACCTATTTACGATTAATTTCCCCAGTCTTCCATAGATGTTTATAGCTGAGAAACTACGATACAACCAAGCCCAGTTCCATTAATTTACAATCTCGCGAGTCTTATCCCCCCTTCCGAATGGTAAATCCTGATCCATAAGCTCCTTTCGATGCGAAGGGCGAAACAAACAGCATCCACAGTTGAAATTGGACAACAATTTGACTTATACGTGGGGTGCCTTAGATTCAAGTCCTGCCTCCGGGTCAGTCTATTGCAGTTAAACATTGATCTTCTGGAAATTGCGCAAAGAGAAGTTCTAGTTCGGAAAAGGCAAAACAACTATGCCGTGCGCGCAGTCTCTCAACGACTTAAGACACCACCAATGGGACCATATATCATATCATGAGGCTGGGCATGCTGTCATAGTGTACGTCTACAGATCTTCTCTGACTTAGTGGCCACATGGTTGCTGTTGGGATCTGTGCGCCATTAATGTAAATTGCCATGGCACCAGTACCATGTTGTCTATCATCCAGCGCCACTTTGGGTACCTGGTGCCTGAGGTCCATGCGGTCAATCTATAATCCAATTAGGGCAACTGAACCTGTCATAAGTCTTAGTTTTTCAATACAAATTCAAGAAACAATATCAAGAAATACTACCAATGGCTATAAATATAAATGTTATAAATTAATACAAGGTTGGTAAAGAAGTTCTTTTCTTTGACCCCTTTTGCGACTAAAGTCTTGTATACAGCTCGAGGGACTGAGAATATTAAACAACGATACGAAAGGAGGGCATTGTGATCCCTGATTACAGCATGGGTGGTACTAAAGACAACTGTTTGCTCAATTCGAGATCAATTACAATAATAATGCTATTGTTGTAATATTTCATTAACAATGGCATTCTTAATTATTGATTAAGGTATATAAACAAAGCCGGTCTTACATCGCGGCAATCGGAGCCTCACATGAGATGTGGAAACACAATGGAATTACAGATAGGGTCTAGGTCAGCTTTGTCATACATATACGCTGGAAAAAAAAATTCGCGCCATGCACTCGGAAACGTTATGAAGACCCAATTCATACAATGACACAATGATTTCTATATAAATTTGATAACTTTCATGTCTTTATGGTCAATGAAGCAGTATCATTGTGAATATTCATTGAGTTATTGAAATTCCTTTCCAAGCCCTAAGCTTCTATTGCAGATGATTCCTTTCACTGCACAATTGCAGCCGTAATATAACAGCCCCTCAAAAAGAAAAAAAGAAAAAAGAAAATTGGTGTCTCAGACCAGTCCCCAGGGCAGGATCTAGGGTTGAGACTCTGTTGAAAACCCGCCGAGGTTCGCACAACTTGCAACTCCTTCCCGGCTCGACCGCAATTACCCAGGAATTTTTTTTTTGATTTTTTTTTGGTTTTGACTCGGACTCACTGCTGAGGGCCAAGATCTAGGCCCGCAATACCCGAGACCATGGGACTGGAACAGGCGCCGAAGAGTGCCTTGAATCCCGGAATTCCGGCTTCCCTCCACTACTTTTGTTTACGTTGTAGTTGTGCTTTGATGAACTCTAATAAAGGAAGTAAACAGAAATTTAACCACATTTAGACCCCATATATTCCAGGACCCTTAATAGTCTATCTTTCAGTCAGATCTCTAACTGAGGAATTTTAAGGGAGAATGCTCTTGTTTCACACTCAATCTTTTATTCTAGCCAACATACAGGTCCCTGAGTAAACTTTCCATAACCTTGTCATAAAGCTGATAAATGGAATATATAAACAATGACATAAACTAAAATATATCCACTCTCATGTCAATATAATTATATAAGTCGCCGTCGACTGGATCGTGAACTACAAAGGACCAGCAAGTGTATTGGGATCAACAATATACTCACTCAGATTTAGTGGGCAAAACTGATATGTACACACTTGTAACTATAAGTACTCTGATGCGTATACACTAACAAAAGTTTTATACGAGGTCTATATATAGGTCAAAGGCGATATCCCATTTGAATTTGCTATTAAAGCAGCCCAGTCGATTCCAGATCAAAACGTGGAATAATAGACGATTCTTACGTCAATGTACCCATTACACACTCTAGTGCCTATTGGCTTCAAGGTTTAAAAAAAACAGTCGCCTTAGCGAGAGGAACGTCTGCAGTATCCCTTGTTAACCGTAACCTTAACTTAAGAAGATTCTTAAAAGATTTTAGAGTCCATCTTAGTGATCGATAATCGACGCATAAAGTCGGAGACAGTGATCTCATAAGCCTTTTTCTGAAAAACTCCAGATTATGCCTTGGGATAAAACATGAGACCGGGTTTTGATCTTGTGCTTATTAGTCATGCCCTAATCCGGCTGTTTCGAAACCTTTTAATCAACTGCGTCCCGTTGAGCGCATGACGTGTGTGAAGGATTTTGAAATTTCAGTACCTTCCAAACGCAACAGAATGCGTACTGCAACGAGTAACCTCTCGAAAGTTCAAGCTAGTCTTTAGGCATAAAGTGTTATTATGGATTTGACAGGCTTACAACACAATAGAAGTTTAACCCCAGTTTGCTTTACTTCCTAATCGCGGGAAAGTAAAATGACGTTATGATACAATCGTCATAAGCCATGATATTTGTGGAGGCTGAGAATACATTAAACTAACCTTGGAGTATAACAGCCTGTTCAATGGTCTAGTATTGACAGTGCTTTTGAAGATCACCGGGTGATGAGTTACCAGCATATCGTACAACAGTGTCACGTAGCTCAGTTAATCTAATCGGATGAAAGGCACAAGACAACACTTCGGCATTGCCTTAGTGGAGTTGTTTACCACTTTGAGGAAAGGCTTCGTTTCAGACCTGGAGTTTTGTCTTTGTTTACTGTTTACTTTTTAGACCCTCCACAGATCAATGGGATCCTTTTGGAGGCGCGGATAAAATCTGCAGTCTGCCTGCGCCTATATTGAGAGACTGTGTTTTCAACTTCCGAGTCCCGAGTCTTCAGTCCCGTTATAGGCCCGACATACCTCCATTCTTTGAGATATTTTCTCATCCCGGATAAAACAAACACAGATCCTAGTCTGTGAGCCTGATGAGCCCCACAGGACTCAAGAAAAAGAAATACAGTCAAAAAAAAATGGCGTCACAGACAGGATTCGAACCTGCGCAGGTAGAACCCAATGCCTAACAGCTACTCAAAATAGCAGGGCATCGCCTTAACCACTCGGCCACTGTAACCGAATTTTCTTTAGTTGCGCGATTTCACGCTCCATAATTCGTAAATTTTAGTCACGTGACTCAGATTTAAAATCTAATTTTGAGAGCCTTATCAATAATAATACTTTATAATACCAAAGGCTTTTATATCAATTGCAATAACAAAGACGGTGAAAGCCTTTTTAGCTTAGTTTTCCACCTATTTTGTAGGTATAATGAACCCGAAAGTTTTGCGATATCCATGTACTGGGCACGACTGAGGCGTGGCCCCAACCACTTGTTTAGCTTCAAAAGGTTATAAATTATATGAGCAGTTGCGGGGAGCTTTCACTATGCACCTTCATAAATAATTTATTTTTTATTAATTGAATTTTTGGATTAAAGCAGTGCAATTATAATAGTCTACGTAATATTAACTCGGAAATACAATTTGATCGTTGACAAAATTAAGGCTATAACTAGGGGGAAAATGCGTACAGATTTATACACAGATTGTACTGATCAGCCATCACTATAAAACATGGTGCTAGACAGCGGTAAATTTCGCTGAAAAACATAGAAAGGAGAAATGCAAAATGTGTAACATATCTAAATCACATTCTGTCAACTGGGGTCAGACCCAACAATGTCATACCATTGTAGAGGACCTGGCGAGCAGCAGCGTACAAAGCCAAACGAGCAGTGGCCAACTCCTTAGTTTGACCAGCAACCCAGAGGACATCGTAACAAGAGGAGACCTGGTGAGTAAGACGGAACAAGTATGTGACGATTGTGGATGGTTCGTGAGTCTTGGAAGCGTTTCTCAAGACATCTGGGTACTGAGCCAAAAGACGGATCAAAAGCTCAGCCTGTGGTTCAACAAGCAAGGAATAGTCAGCATCCAAGAGGTCCTTAGCCTCAATGTCAGACTTTCTCTGGACAGATCTCAAACGAGAGTGGGCATACTGCAAGTATGGACCGGTGTCACCCTCGAAGGAAAGCATACGCTCCCATTTGAACTCGTAGTTGTTGATACGCTTAGACTGCATATCCTGGATCATGACAGCTGAAATACCAACCAAGTCAGCAACTTCTTCTGGGTTTTCAATCTGGGCATACTTTGCCTCGTTCTTCTTCATAACCTCGTGCATCTTCTCCTTGGTCTCTTCCAAGATTGTGTCAAGGAAGACAACGGTACCCTTTCTAGTAGACATACCCTGGACCATACCGAAGTTAACGTGCTGCAACTTGGAAGCCCATTCGAAGCCCATCTGTTTTAAGATCTCAAAGAATTGAGCAGTGTGCAAGTCTTGTTGGGAGGCAATGACGTAAATCATCTTGTCGAACTGGTACTTTTCGTAACGCTGGATAGCTTCACCAACATCTCTGGTCAAGTAAAGAGTGGTACCATCAGATTTCTGGACAATACACTTACCCAACTTCTTGTTGAACTTCTTAAGGTCAATAAGAACAGCACCTCTATCCTCGTGTGTCAAACCCTTCTCCTTGAAGATCTCAAGGGCCTCGTTCATAAGCTTCTGGGAGACCTGGGACTCTCCAGAGTAAGAGTCGAACTGAATGTTCAAACGCTTGTATGTATCAATGTACTTGACAATGGATAAGTCACGGAATCTCTTCCAGTTTTCCAAAGCAGTCTCATCACCATCCTCCATTCTCTTGAAGTAGGCACGAGCCTTACCATTTGTGGAAGTTGGGTCAAGGGCAACATCTTCACCTTCAGCCTCAACGTCCTTGTTAACCTTAACGTAAACCTCAAAGAGATGGTTAATTGGGTCCTTCTTCAAGGCTTCTTCATCACCATATTTCTCGAAACCGACAGCCAAAAGACCAAATTGTTTTCCCCAGTCACCCAAATAGTTGATACGGGTAACGTCCCAACCCAACTGCTCGTAAAGGTTAGAGAGGAAACCACCAATGATTGTGGAACGCAAGTGACCAGCGTGGAATGGCTTAGCAATGTTTGGAGAAGAGAATTCAACGACAATCTTCTTACCTTCACCAATTGGAGAAGAACCATAAGCTTTCTCTCTGGTTAAAACGTCCTTTGTTACAATGTTGAAAAGGAACTTTGTGGAGAAGAAGAACTGGATGAATGGGCCGTTGGCCTCAACTTTTTGGAGGTATTCGCCCAATGGGAACTTCTCAGCCCATTCCTCGGCAAGCTTCTTTGGGTCAGCACCCTTGAGACGAAGTCTTGGGATTGGGATAAGCAAGTCACCACGGTCAGGAGTGTTGGTCCACTCCAATGCTGGGAAGATGATATCGGTATCAACACCAGAGATCTTATGGAGCTCTGCGGTGATGTAGTTTCTCAAAAGGTCAACAGCGTTGGACTCAGGGAAAGAGCCAGCATAAGTTGGAGGAACCTCAAGGGAGAGCTTCTCAAGTTGAGAAGTGATGACTGATGGGGAAGCCATAGTGGATAGTTTTGAAGAGAGAGGGTTGATGTGTTGTACGGGTTTGAAAACAACGAGCTGATAAGGAAACGCTCTTACTTTTTGACGAGTGAAAGTATGGATTAAGCTGTGTTTTGAAGGCAACAATCTCTTGAGCATCCACACAAAACAGCGGCTTAAAACTTGTAATACAACTGGTTCTTTTTAGGCAGGTTTATTCAAACGCCCATCCAATTTTTTTCCAGTGCGCGCGCGCTCATCTCGGAGTGGCCAAACCAACTTCCC
Source organism: Petasospora bimundalis (assembly GCA_030569745.1). Classification (NCBI taxonomy): domain Eukaryota; kingdom Fungi; phylum Ascomycota; class Saccharomycetes; order Phaffomycetales; family Wickerhamomycetaceae; genus Petasospora; species Petasospora bimundalis. The sequence continues at coordinate 34,259 of JAJMLR010000043.1, read as the reverse complement.
TCAACATGAGTCAGAGATGCTACCATCAACCGTAGTTTTCCTACTTCTCCCTTTCTGAACAACTTGTTTTTTTCCGTTTTAAGTGATTGCTTTTAGAAGGGATAATTAACTACATTTGAAGTTCAAATTTGCACGTATCTATAAGTTTAACTATATAGCTATATCATATGGTGCAGGATCAATTAATAGCTTTTTAAAAGCAGCAATTCTTTTCATTTCAAATAGGAACAATTTCGTAAGCGGTTTCGTTAATTGCTGATTAAGCTTCAACAATTTAGGCACTGGTCTCAGTGGCAGCCTCTTCGGCGTCCTCATGTTGGGAGTCCTTAGCCTTGTTGAAGGCGAAATCTTGAGTAAAGTGTCTGGTTGGGACGAAAGAAGATGATTGCCATGCCTTGACACCAGTGGCGTACATCTCATCAACCTCTTCCAAGGTCAAACCAGCAGTGTGTGGAATGGTGAAGTAAACAAAGAACAAAGCAAAGACCAAACATCCCAAGAAGACGTAACCGTAGTAGAATCCAATGGCGTTGGTGATGAATGGAGTGAAGAAGGCAATGAGGAAACCCCACATCCAGTTGGCAGCGGAAGCAATACCCATGGCTTTGGACTTAATTCTGATTGGATAGATCTCAGAAACAACGACGAAACAACATGGACCCCATGTTGTAGCGAAGAAGAAGATGTAAATACAAGCGAAGAAAATCATAGCGTTACCGGCAGACTTGGAGGAGTCGTTCTTGTCACCATTTGGATAAAGAACAGTAACACCAAGGGAGGCAAAGATAACGAAACAGATGATCATACCGATACAACCAATCAAAAGGGAACGACGACCACCAAGTTTGTTAACAGAGAAAATGGCAATGATAGTAGAGGCAAAGTTAACAACACCAAGAACAATAGATGTCTGGAAAGAATCGTTCATACCGACAGCCTGGAAAATGGTAGTACCATAGTAGAAGAAGTAGTTGTTACCAGTAAGCTGTTGAAGAGCCATAAGAAGAACACCACAGAAGACACGGTAACCAATCTTTGGCTTACCAGTGATCAATTCACCCCAAGAAGCCTTACCAGCGGCATCCTCCTTCAAGATAGCAGCGTTGATCTCCTCAACCTCGGCAAAGATAGCTGGGTCATCCTCAGAAACTCTGTTGGAGTAGGCAAGAGACTTACGGGCGTCATCAAGACGACCCTTCTTAATCAAATATCTTGGAGATTCTGGCATGAAGACCATACCAGTGACCATCAAAATAGCCCACAAGAAACAAAGACCAAGACCAACTCTCCACTGGGTAGAGTCGGAGTAAGTCTTAGTACCGTAGTTTGTGCAGTAACCCAAGAAGATACCGAAGGTAATCATCAACTGGTAAGAAGAGACAAGAGCACCACGGAGATGCTTTGGAGCAGCCTCAGAAATGAAAAGTGGGGAGATAACACCAATACCACCGACAGCAAGACCAGAAATGATTCTTCCAATGAAGTACTGGTACCACTTGTTGAAAGAGGTAATTTGGATGAGAATACCGACAATGTAGATGACCATCATAATCATCAAACCAATACGACGACCGTACATATCAGCGGTCTTAGACAAGAAAACGGAACCAAAGGCACAACCAATGTTGAAAATAGAAACAATCAAACCAGTTCTAACGTTGGACAAGTAGTGCTCACCTTCAGAGTTAATCTGACCGAATCTACGTTTGAAGTCGGACATGTTAACGAAACCGGAAATTGTACCGGTATCCCAACCAAAGACGAAACCACCAAAGGCAACCATCAAACAAAGAGCACAGACAACGACATAAGCAGAAGCTGGCTTAGCTGGAATATCAGCGGTTTGTTGTTGGTCGACAGAAGAGTCATCAACCTTTTCTTGGGTATCATAAGAAGCAGGTGTCATAACACCTGATGTCAAGTTTTCATCGACAGAGTGTTGTGAACTCTGTTCCTGTTCAGCAGACATTTTTGTTGTGAATAAATGTGTATGGAGTAGACGAAATATCGAAAGCTGTGAGGTCCCAGAGAAACGGGAACCGCTTGTATTTATACTCTCACGAAATTGGACGGCACCGGCTGCGGCAGATCAAATAAAATGCCCTCCCTTGCAAACCCCATGGGACAGCGTCATTTTGTACGGGGCCCTTCCACCCCCATCCGGGGGAGCACGCGTGTCCATGCACAATTTTCCTTTTTATTTCATCAGACGACGAAATTGGTAGAAGCGTTATACACCACGCAACATTACAAATTTGGTGGGACCGGCCGGAAATATTTGTGCCGCGATGTGTCTGGAGATGTTCCGGATACGAGTCGGGCCATTTTTAATACCTATTAGCTAACGTTATAACAAGTTATACTTGGGGTGGGTTGGATGTTCTGTAGTGTCCACTTCTCATGTATACGATTCATCCATGTGTGTGTACCCTTTCGACTCTACAGATGCCCCATGGGACAGAGAGTCAACCATCCCCATCCACGCGCGCCACGTCTTGGGATGTCAGCCCCGGGAGAGACGAGTTATTGAAATTCCGGTGGCCCACCCACTGACGTACGTCTGGACAATCATAACAACACCGGAAAAATAAGTGGCACACGCCACACACACACATTACAGATGTTCAGAAGCCAGCAGTATTACTGGGGTTTTGCTTGGAGGTATGTGGAGAACTTAAAGTTGGTGAGAGAGATCTAGTTCTCTCGATCGACAAGTAAGAGAAATAGATATCAAGTACTTTGGCAATAGTCGATCAGATGGTAAATCGTCACAAAACACACCAGCTACTCGGAGTGGATGGTCCCAAAAACAAAAACACCGGAATAACCCAACGACGGACAACTTGTGCGTCACCGGGCGCAGACATCTCACGACCAGCCCGGCACTCAAAAACCGGGACAATTTTGGTATAACTCTACAAACTCGCAAGCTTTAAAATAGAGAGTATATATATTCTTCTAGTCTCTGTTATCTAACTATACATACGACCAAGTTGACTTTCAAAAAACATTTGAGTGTCTTTTTGAGAGTAGAAAAGAAATTCCACGGTTAAACCTCACCAGTTGTCCCGGAAAAATTATGCATGGACTTGCAGATAATTGTCCGGAAAATTTTTAGCCCTGATTTACTATTAGACATTTGCCAATGAGTCGGATGAGGCTGAAGTATTGAGCCGATTTTTTTTTTATTCTCCCAATTTCTTTTTTTGAGGGCGGGCTTCAGATGGAACAATACAGCTGTAATAGCCCAGAAAGTCTGGTGATGCCCCCCGCTCCAAGGGGGACATCTTGGGGCTGGTCAGGAACTATCTGCGCTCCGGATCGGAAGCCGACCAATTGATATTCAGTAGTAATTAATTATAAGATTAGACCCTGTTCAGCCGATCGTAGACATCAGTTAATATTCCTCCGCTCACATCAGTCCACTCGCCCACTTGACTGTTTGAACTAGGTACTCTATTGCATCAAGAAGCCATATGTTAATTCTTTCTATCTCATTACTCCCTATCTGATGAGAATTATATTATATTCAGCTGTGTGTAAGGTAAGATTAGTTATCTGCAAAGTAACATAAGTATCACATATATGAATTGGAAAATCCTAATAATACTTACAATGAAAGTTATTCGCAAGATGAATGCCGGACTTCGATGTGATGACAAACTAGGAACGGCTTGAGCATATTATGCCTTTGAACAATATTAAAATTCTGGGGTATAACAAAGACCGGTCGAATACTTTTTTACTACTGGCATTTCTCCTTATGTAAAAGTCTATTTTATCCCAATATACCTTGAGTTATTGGGTATATATTCAAGGTGTCAGTATGATTTGAACTAATTGATCAGACTCTATGCCCAGACCTGTGAACCCTGCTCCATGATCCCCCGCACATACGCAAAATGCCGGGATCTAGGATAAATGTCAGTGATGAACACAAATTGATGTTTCAATTTATCAACAGGGAGGAAGCTATCAAGTTCCAATCGGTTTGATAACCATTGTTTCTCAAGATGAACTAAAAACTTTGGTGATCATGTGTATTTATACGTGGTGCAGTAGATTGGCGATAAGCCGTTATATGTTTCAAGATATTCTATATAAAGGGTTTGAAAGAGAGTGTTTCTTTCCAACTGAGTTCCACCACCAACCCTCCCCCACACACATTGACTATTTAATATAGAACCAGGGCATATGAAATGTGATCCATATACTAAAGATTGTGTCTCTTGAAGGTGTACTAAATCAGCATTACATGATGCCTGCATATAAGATAATTGTCTAGAGAGAAGAAAAAAAAAAGAAACAGAAACACTCACCACAAGAAACAATTTGAGGTTCAGCATATTAAATTGTTGTTCTTATGTAAACCTGCTCAAAGACAACCTTTTTTTTGTTTTTCCCCCCACTTAATAAATGGAAACTTCAGTGGGTTGAGTGCTTTGTTGAGCGAAGAGCTGCACGCGCGATCTTTTGGAGCGCGAAAGAAATCTCCAACAATAGAAAGCTTCCACACGTTGACCAAAAAAAAACAAAAAAGCCCACCAAACAATAACAACCCGTCTGTCATCCCCTATAGAATCATTACATTTAAAGACACGTTGGCTATCTTTCCATAGACCTGGCTTTAAACAACCACATTGTCCTTTCCCGCCGCGTTAAATTCGAGCATCAGACGTTGATATCGGCAGTTCCCTCGCCCTTCACCCGCAGCGGCCTAATCCCTGGTCCAATAACAAACCACAGCCATGACAGAGCAAGCGACACCCATGGCGGTAACTTACGCCGGTGCTCCCGTTGACATTAACTCACAGCTCAAGCGTAAGAAGTCAAGAGTGATACCGCCAGATAGAAGGAAGAAAGTGGCACAGGCTTGTGATATGTGCAAGAAACGTAAACAAAAGTGTAATGGACTTCAACCATGCAATCTTTGTTCAATTAAAGATCTTGAATGTCTATATACGGCAATTGATAGACGTGTTCTTAAGCCTTCAAAGAAGCAAATGGAGGAACTTCGAATCCATGGTTCCCCATCTACCGTTGCCACTGATTCCTCAACGATAAAGCAAGAGTCATCAAGTTCAGATATCAGACGTACTTCATCAACACATCAACCACCATCTTTCCAGCACTTACCCTCTCCACATTCACAGAATAAGATGCCTGGTCCCCACCAAAGGTCGGGTTCTAATGGTTATCCGCAGGATCAAAAAAATCATATCTCTCCTCCAGTACATTCAACAGTGCCTCGGGATCCTCAGCATACACAGGCACCACAACCATATATGCAGCCGTTCCAATGGCATGATCAAATGAATGGTCAACAACACCCTGTCCACTTGCCACAAATTCCACTTCAACCACATCCACACCATCCACAGCCTCATCCACTTCATCATCAGCACCCTCAGCACCCTCAGCAATACAGTCAGATTTCTCATATTGCCAAACCACAAGATCAACAGAGATATAACCCAAACCAGTCACATCCGGTGGCATACACCCTTCAAAACATTGCATCACCAGTTCCAGTACGAGACGTTTATCAACAACCCCCACTTCCAACTCAACTTTCATCAGGGAGTCTGAATATGAGCCAGTCCGCTGCACCAACCCCTCAACCACACCCAATCATGGCTCCTTCTTCGGCAACAACATCAAATCATACAACAGGACAAAGTAATGTTAACAGAAGTCAGGCCTCTTCTTCACCTTACTCACAGACAAAGGTCCAAATACCCGCTTCACTGCAACCCCTTCTCAGTTTCCCATTAAACATTCAAGCCAATGAAGTGCATGATGAATCTTATAACGACTACATGATATCTACAGGTAATGACCAAAACTGGAGATTGTTATTTGACGAGGCTGGTAATCTGAGATACTTGGGTGATAGTTCAGGTACGGCTTATCTTTTGCAGTGCAGAAAACTCTTCCAGAAAGTTCTTGGACCTCAAAAGTTTTCAGATGACCCAGAAAGGTTCATTTATGTTGATGCCCCTGTATTTGCATTGAAACCTCGTCCATCTACTCAGCTACCGGATAGAGCCTATACTGACTACCTGGTCTCGACTTACCTCAATAACTTAAATAACGTCCTCTACATTCTGGATCACGATGCATTGGTTCAATTGGTTGAAGGTGTCTATTCCGCTGCAGATCGTCCTAAATCACCACAAAAGGATCTATGTATCTTGTATTTGGTGTTGGCTATTGCATCTGTGTATTCTAGAGCTGAGATCTCTAAGAAACTGTTCCCATTCCCACAGGATTACTTTACAGATCCATTGGTTTTCTTTGAAATGGCAATGACGATTTTGAACTCAGCCGCTGAAGATGATAATATCTGGCTAGCAGAAGCTTACCTTCTGATATTCTTTTACTACCAATTCACAGGACATAAGAATACTGCCTGGGTTAAGCTGGGTGTTGCCATAAGATATGGTCAAGGACTTGGACTCAATAGAAAGTATGTCAACGAGTCTTATAAGGACCCGAAATTTGTGCTTCATAGAAGAAAACTTTTCAGAAGTTTGTTCATTATGGATACTTTATCATCCATCCATTTGGGACGCTCCATGACCCTTCGACTACAAGATTGGGATGATATCAGCTTCTTTGATACTATCGATGACTATTCAAACAAACTACTGAAAGTTTGTGAGTTAAACAGCAGAATTTTGGAGCATGTGTACTGTAACACCAACGTGACTTTGAAAAAAGCTCTTAAGATTGCTGTGGATTTGAAGCTTTACACAATTAAAAATCCAATCAAACCTGTTTCACCTGAGAACTATCCAGCACCTGTTGATCACAAGTCACTCTTACCACATGTCATTTACCTACATGGAATTATTTTGTTGTCAAGACCGTTCTTCCACTTCGTTATGTTCAAGAAACTTGGTCTTGTAAACTACGACCCTGCATCTAAAAACCTGCCTCATCTGCAGAATTTCTATCATTCTTGTATCAAGGCCTCTTTGCTAATTGTGAAGATTGTGGAATATTGTTATTATCAGAACATTCATCCATTTAAACCCCTTGGTTTGATGTCTTGTACTTTCCATGCTGGACTTGTGCTTGGTCTATTGCTACTGTTGAGATTGAAAGGAATTGACCATGAGATGTTCAAGAATGATCCGCAGATTAATGTCGATCCTGAGGCTATCTTGTCACATGCCATGTCCTCTGTGATAAAAGTTCTGGTCAACTATGGACGTATCGATGCTCAATCCAAAAGATATGCTGCTGTTCTTCAGAACATGTTAGACGTCACCAATCATTTGCCAGAGACACTTGATGCTAATGATTCGGATTCATCATCACATGCAGCTCAGGAACGTATGAATACTCAACAGAACTTTGAGAATATTTTAAGATTCCAGGACTGGTTGTTCCCAAAACCAGAGAATTTAGCTTCATCTTCTACAGATGAGAGAATGGGTTCTGGATTTGATCCATCACCAGATTCAAATGACAATTTCCTAAAAGACATTGCTGGATTAAACAATGTCAGTACTGCAGGTTCTCAGTTCTTGGACGATTTCTTATATACCGTTATTGACTCTGGTGCAACTGCCAACTCTCGCCCATCAAGTACGTTACCAAAAAATGGAACTCCAAACAACGGAGTAAACCACTACTAATGAATATGTGTTTATATAGAACGTATCTCTAATGTATTAATAAGTATTATTTTTTCTAATTTATAGCCTTCCCCCCCCCATGGATTACCTGTTTGGGCCAATTGTCGCGCTTTGGCGCGAGAAGAGGCCTCGGTCCTTGTGCCCGCACTTATATTTTGCTTCCCCAGTTCTTTCAATCTTTTTACTTATAATGCTCTTCAAGTGAACAAAGCAATTCAACGATGACCACCGAGAATACAATTGCAACTGACACTGTGGTTAAAGAAGAGCCTGTTCTTCCATTTGCAGATGCTCCAAGCATTGGTAAGCGATAATATTAACCTTTTTGTCCCCCACATCTCGATTCACTAACAATACTCTCCACAGTCAGAGCTCATCAAAAGGATTCCTATTTGGAGTCGATTCTTCGTGGGAAGCTACAAGATACACTTCAGATATTAACCAGTCAACGGTTCATTCATACGCATCCAGAGGAGATCACCGTTGTGGCGAAGGCCCTGTACTTGGGATTGACCACTTTGTTGGGCTCCAGAACACTTGGTGAAGAATACACAGATCTTATATATGTCACAAGGGACGGTAAGAAGATACCAGAACTGAGGAGGAGATTGGGATTTGTTCTTGCCTACGCTATACTACCCTACTATGTTACCAAACTTGTTAAGAAGCTAGCGAATTCCGGTGCTCTAGAGGAGATGAGTCCTAACGAAGACAAGAAGAAAGGTTTAAGAGGGTTCATTGATTCTCTCAGTTATTCTAAAGTCCTTGATACCTTGTTGAGTATTCACCTGGCTTTTTTCTATTTGAACGGTGCCTTTTATAACCTGTCTAAGAGAGTCTTTGGTATGAGATATGCCTTTGGTCATAAAGTGGATAAAAGTGAACAGGTCTCCAGAGGAGGTTATGAACTTCTTGGTGGATTGATGCTTGCACAGATTGCCTTTAAGTTCATTGGGAAAATCAAAGAATTTGTAAAATCAGGTGATGACGAAGACAATGGAGCAAGCGTTGGTAAATCTGGTGAGATCAAAGGTGTGCCAACTTCGTCATCAACGAGTGACATCGACTTGACAAATCCGAAAATCATGAAGTTTATTCCTGAGAATTCTAGAAAGTGTATGCTTTGTCTCAGTTATATGGTAAATCCAAGTTGTGCCCCATGTGGTCATTTGTTCTGTTGGTCATGTATAGCTGATTGGAGTCGAGAACACCCAGAATGTCCTTTATGCAGACAGTCACTAACAGAACAGACAATATTGCCACTACATTAGGTTTTTACTTTATGGGGAATATATATCTATATTTATTCATTAAAAAGACTTGTATAAGTCGTCTTCCTTGAATTGAATTTTTTCTTTTTGAAGTTGTTAGGTTTTCACATAGAGAACAAAATCTGTTTCTTCTTCTTACCTTTACCTTTAGTAATCACAGGAGTACCATCTGGTAACGTTTGCACTAAGTCAGACATGTTCATGCTGGAATTAGATGCAGAAGATGAACCTGAATCCGCTCTTGCGTCCCATGCTCCATTACCCTGTGGGATTGGATTGACACGAGGAATGATAGGTTTTGGTTTTGCCTTTGGAAGTTCTGGGAATTCTTGTTCGTTGATCTTAGCAGAACGGGCACTGGTTGATGCAGAAGGTGTGGATGTTTGTCTGGTGGTAAGGTAATTTGGAACGTATGTTGATCTTCCTTGGTTGACTTTAACCGTTTGAGATTTTCCTGTTGGATTCAACGTTAACGTTCTATATTTGACAGTTGTCTTTACTGGTGCATATTTTGGTTGAGATGAAGAAGCTGGTAAAGCTGGGAACGCATCGTTCATTGCCTTTTTCTGTTCTTTCTTGTTGGTCCAATTACCATAAGTTTGCTCCAAAGGTGAAGAACCTGGTAATGCTGGGAAATTTTGTGTTTCTTCTTTCTTCTGTTCATGTTTTTGTACAAAGGAACTAAGTTCTGTACATTGTGCACTGTTCTTTGGGAACATTTGAGCAAAGTCATAGATCAACAGATAAATCTCCTCTTCTGTGCTATTTTTGAAAAGTTCTTGATATGACGATTTGAGACCATGTGAATCCAAGAAGCCATTACGGAAGGAGTTATTAAGATCAGTGAACTGTTTAAATGACGTTGTCGAGTAATTCAAATAATGTCTTGCTCTTTCCTCGAATCGTAGTCTCTTTGTAGTCATACTGTCATTGTTGGTGTTATTGTTATTGTTGTTGTTGTTATGTCCATTGGCATTGGATGAAGATGAGCCATTTGCTGTTGGTGAACGGAAAGTAGATAACTGTGAATTGAATCTACCTCCATTTGATGCACGTGATGGTCCCATACCCACAACGTAGCCGTTGGGGAAAGTTCCACCATGTTCACCAATCATATGAGCTTGTAAATCCAAATCATCTGCAAAGACAATGAACTTTTTATCGAGACAAGATTGGAAGTTACAAATGTGATGGTCTCTTTTGAAATGTTCCTCTAAGGACTCGTAGTTCTTGAAGTATTGTGGGTTTGAAGGATCAATTTGATCACAAACATGACATTTCTCATGAGATTGTCGCAAATGGACGTTAAGCTCATCATCTGAATAGAAACGTTTACCTTTACAGAACGTACACAATGGATGACCATTGAAACCCTTTTCATCACCTCGTATTTGATGGTTCTGCAACTGCTTGTAAGTGTAAATCTTAAGCTCAAATGGGAATGCCTTCTTATTTGCCGAGCAAATTGTACAGATGTGCTTGTCATGACTTCTAATGTGTTCAGCAAGTTGTTTAAAGTCCGGTGTCAACTCCTTACACACTTGACAACGGAAGGCAAGCATCTCCATTGTATCTTGGTATGCACTCTCCGAGGAGAATGCCACACCGTGTTCCTCATCCATTAACCCTAAATCATTTGTCTTAAAGTCTTCAAACTTCTTTTCCACTTGCTCTGTGAAGACAATGAGTGGATTTTCCGTTCTACAAACAAGACATGCCTTCTTATCATAAAGCGCACGTTGTCTAAAAGTACACTTATGACAGGTTGTATGGTTACAGGGGGACAACGAAGCATATTTGATCTTCTCCGCACAGATAATACACTGCTTTGTCTCATCAAACTCTTCATCGTTACCGATCTGGTCGTCGGTGAATGAACGTTTCCAAGATCCGGTCTGTCTACCATTTCCAGGCTTCTGGTTAGGCTTTTGTCTCGCCTTGTCTTGTACACGTCCAGCCATTTTTTGTCTTATGCTTTTTTTTTTTGTCTTGTGTGTGTGTGTCTTATGAAAAAACGTTTATAAGACCGATGACTGTTGTATTTGTCTTATGAGAAAGAAAGAGACTCGACATTTCAAAAAAAAAAAAAAAAAAAAAAAAAAAAATAAGGGACAAAATTCATAATGGTTTCCTATTTTTATTTTACTTATAGAATTATATATGGTCAGATAAGCAGAGAATATTTTCAAAGATGAATGTTTCTGCTACTTTGAATGTCTTCCGTTTGATTCTACAACCTCAATTGTGTTTACCTCATTTGACTGTATCGTCATTTGACAAGATGCCCTTACCTCTATTGTTACCGAGTAAACCATCAATTAAGGCAATTGTATTGGACAAAGACAATTGCTTTGCTAAGAACCATGACGATAAAGTATGGCCAGCATATAACGATCAATGGGAACTGTTGAGGAAGGCTTACCCAGATGCAAGTTTACTCATTGTCTCAAATTCTGCAGGTACTAATGATGATGTAGGTCATCAACAAGCTAAAATATTAGAAGATAGAACGGGTGTTACTGTCTTGAGACATGCTACAAAGAAACCTGGTTGTCATACAGAGATTATGGATTACTTCAAGTCTAAAGGTATAGTAGAGGGACCACATCAAGTTGCAGTTGTTGGTGATAGACTCTTCACAGATATGTTAATGGCTAACATGATGGGTTCATGGGGAATCTGGATAAGAGACGGTGTTGTAAGATCAGAGAGTACGATTTGTCGCTTTGAGAGATTTGTTTATGATAAGCTCACTTCAGGCTCAAATCCAACAGTTCCACCAACTCCGAATTGGGATTGAAGAGGGTTTTTGTGTCATGTGAAACCAAAAAAAAATAAAGTATTCTTTTGTGGTAATAGAAAACTCTCTCTCCCCCCCCCTCAATCCACTATCTAGGAAACAGATTAGAGATCAAACAAGATGAGCATGTCATCGGAGTCCATTGTGAACTATCCTCCACAACTTACATATCAAGTTGGTGAAAATCTTTACTTGCATAGTCCAGAAGTTGTTTTCCCATTAAAATTGAATAAGCATTTTATAATGACATATACAATTTTTTTACTACTTCAATATATTTGTTTCTTTGCCAATTTACCATTTGAGGATATCAGTAATAGGCCATCATTTTGTGTTATTGCAGATTATTTTTTAATTGGTGTTTCACTCTTGTGTCTTCTGCTCTTACCATTAGGAGTATCTACAATACCTGATAGACTGGCAGTTTTATCTCATACTATAGCATCTTTACTGCAATTTTGTTGTATTATCATTGAAACATTTGTTATTTATTGTCTTGTTCATACTAATTTGGGACCTTTTTATATCAATCCACATATGGATAACGTTGATCATGATCATTTAGTAAACGTTTACATTTATTCAATTGTCATTTCCATTATTACACTTTCTACAACGATAATATCTTTCTTACTTGCACTTTTGAATTGTTACACATATGCAATTGGATTAGAAAGATTACTGAATAGGATTCCTCGTAAAAATCATGAATCATTGAATAATTCTACATTTGAAGATAGATTACTATTACCTGGGGAACGTCGTCTTATAAACGTCTATGGTGTTAATAATCGGTCTCCTGAGTTGAGATATCCAAGGGAACTGATTTGTGCATCTCATAAGGAATTCCAGATTGATGTTTAAAAAGGAGTCATTTTATACATGTTTTATAGGAGATTTTAATTGTAGGAAAACCTCTTTATTACTGTGTGTCCCTTACCACTTTGGTTTTTTTTTCTTTTTTAATTTTTTTTTTTTATTTTTTTTTTTTTTTTTTTTTTTTTTTTTTTTTTTTTTTTTTTTTTTTTTTTTTTTTTTTTTTTTTTTTTTTTTTTTTTTTTTTTTTTTTATTTTTTTTTTTTTGTTAAAGCCATTTTTCACTTGCAAAGTTTCCAGATTTCCTCTCATTGTGCAAAAAACCCCATACAAATTTGTTTGTATTAATCAAAAGATGGATAAGTTTATTGGAATCGATGATGATGAGAGAGTTCATGATTTAGGCTCTGATGAGGAGTTCTTTGGTAAAACTACTAAATTCTCAAATGAGAGCGATGAGGAAGAGGAAGAAATAACGAAGAGTAAATCTAAGAAGAATGCATTTGATGCCTTTGATGAAGATGAAGAAGATGAAGAAGATGATGATGTTGAAGTATTGGATGTGAAGAAGGATGAGAAACCTATTACAGAAGAAGAGAAGAATGTTAATGAATTATTTAGAAAATCCAAATTGAAAGCTTTAAAAGACAAGAAATCTAAAGGTAAAACCGGTGTTGTTTATTTATCTAAGATTCCACCATATATGAAACCAACAAAGATGAGACAGGTGCTCTCAAGGTTTGGTGAAGTTGATAGATTATTTCTCAAGAGAGAAGCCACAACGAAGCATCAACAAAGAGTGAAAAGAGGAGGTAATAAAAAGACTATGTATGAAGAGGGATGGGCCGAATTTGTTAGAAAGAAAGATGCTAAATTAGCTGCTGATACTTTAAATGCAAATACACTCGGTGGAAGAAAGGGAAGTTTCTATTATGATGATGTTATGAATGTTAAATATTTGTCTGGTTTCAAATGGGGTGATTTAACAGAACAAATCACTAAAGAGAAGGAAATCAGAGATAGTAAATTACAAATGGAGATCATCCAAGCACGTAAGATGAATAAGACATTTGTTCAAAACATTCAAAAATCTAAGATGATTGAAAAAATGCAAAAGAATAAGAAAGATAATCAATCTGATGAAAAAATTAGAAGAACTTTTGAACAGAGAAAAGTCACAACCGCAAGAGCTGATGGTCCAGAAATTCATAAGAAGAACGATCAACCATTCAATATCGTCTCAAAGATTCTATAAAATAAGAAATTTTCTTGTCTTTCAAACTGTGTAGTTTTTGTCTTTAAGAATACTCTGTGCTGCCCTTTAAGAATATACCGGCGTGCTCGTACCATTACGTAATCTTTATTACGTAATCTCAATTACGTAATCTCATCTCTTCCACCAAAATTTTTTTTTTTTTTCATTTTTATTTTTACTAAGAAAATTTTGCGATGAGCTTTTTCCCCCTTCGTCTTTTCTCCCTTTGAAATTTTATATTAAAGGCAATTTCATATACAAAGATACACAATGGGTACAGGAAAGAAAGAGAAGCAACGTCGTGTGCGTGAGAATGACACCAGGGACGGGAACCTGCGTGTTAAAGGTGAGAATTTCTACAGAGATGCTAAGAAGGTTAACCATTTGAACATGTACAAAAAGGGACGTGCTGTTCGTAATAAAGCTGGTGAGATCATTAAGGCTGCTGTTCTTCAAGACACTGCTGCTCCAACGGCCAGGGTTGATCCTAACAGACGTTGGTTTGGTAATACAAGAGTTATCTCTCAAGATGCTCTTTCACATTTTAGAGAAGCTCTTGGTGAAAAGAAGACAGATTCTTATCAAGTTCTTTTAAGAAGAAATAAATTACCAATGTCACTCTTGGATGAAAAGGATTCCACCGAGTCTCCAAAGAGTAACATCTTGGAAACTGAGACTTTTGAACATACATTTGGTCCAAAATCTCAACGTAAAAGACCAAGAGTTGCAGTATCAAGTTTGGAAGATCTTGCCGGTTCTACTGATCAAGATGCTAAAACTTTCGAAGAGAAGAAGGAATTGGCAACAACAATGGGTCTTATGGGTGATGTTGACACTGAAGGCTGGACAGCAGAGGCAAAAGAAGCCATTTTCCATAAAGGTCAATCCAAACGTATTTGGAATGAACTTTATAAAGTCATTGATTCCTCAGATGTTGTGATACACGTCTTGGATGCTAGAGATCCTTTGGGAACAAGGTGTGAATCAGTTGAGCAATATATGAAGAAGGAGAATGCACACAAGCATTTGATCTTTGTGTTGAATAAGTGTGACTTGGTCCCAACTTGGGTTGCGGTATGTTCTATCTTTTACTTTCCCCTATTACTAACTTCATATGAAATATTTTTATCAGATTTCTGTTTTCCTCTTTTTTATTTTTTTTTACACCAAAGACTTTTGTCAGGACATCTTTCTACTTTTTTTTATCCACAAAGTATGTCTGTTACGGCTTTGGAAGAATAAGAGGTCTCCGCTTCTAACGTGCCGTTTTGGTGTTGTTTAGAATTGTGAAGTGTCGTTTTGATCACTTTCACTTAGGAGTTCCAGAGGGTCTTATGAGTTGAACTCTGAATGGTCTTTTGTACCTATTTCAATTTGAAGATGTTTCTTAGTAAAGACCCTCACACCCTCAATTTTTATATATATAGTTTCATGAGTTGGAAAACAGAAAGCAAATTTATTTCAAATGAAGTTATAATGGGGATTTATTTTCATTTGAAAACGAGTTTTACTAACAAAAAACACACAGGCCGCTTGGGTTAAACATTTATCTAAATTCCATCCAACTATTGCATTCCATGCCTCTATCACAAATTCATTTGGTAAAGGTTCCTTGATTCAACTTCTTAGACAGTTTTCCGTTTTACATCCAGATCGTAAACAGATTTCTGTTGGTTTCATTGGTTATCCAAACACTGGTAAATCCAGTATTATTAATACATTGAGAAGAAAGAAAGTTTGTCAAGTTGCTCCAATTCCTGGTGAGACTAAAGTTTGGCAATATATTACACTTATGAAGAAGATTTTCTTGATTGATTGTCCTGGTATTGTGCCACCTTCTGCTAAAGATTCTGAAGAGGATATCCTTTTCAGAGGTGTTGTTAGAGTTGAACACGTTACTCATGCTGAACAATATATTCCTGGAGTTTTGAAAAGATGTCAAAGACAACATTTGGAAAGAACTTATGAAATTAGTGGATGGAATAATGCTACTGAATTTATTGAATTATTAGCTAGAAAGCATGGACGTCTCTTAAAAGGTGGTGAACCTGATGAACAAGGTATTGCTAAGCTTGTGATTAACGATTTCAATAGAGGTAAAATCCCATGGTTCGTTCCACCTCCAGAAGATGAGGAAAGACCAAGAAAGAAACAACAAACCACAACTGTTGAAGAGAAACCTGAAGAAGTTGAAGTTGAAGAGACTGAAGAGGCTAATGAAGAGGAATGGAACGGAATCCAGGACTAAAAAATATACTGCATTTTTGAAAGAAATAAGAGATTCTGTGTTTTGGGTTTGTATCAAATATAAAGGTTTTATAAAAGAAAAGGAATGGGACGGTTTTTTGTTATTCTTCCTCATTGTAGAGAGACTAAAAAACGCGCGTTATATAGTACACAATGGGACTGGGGCGGCTCATCACGAGGCTGAAAAAAAAAAAAACTGCAAGATGATCTACAATACGATGATCAATAAATAAAGTCGTCAATTCATTGCGTTAAAAAATAAATAGAGCACACTCTTTATAAATAAAATGGAGTTAAGAACAGGGGGGGAAAGGAAAAATAAAAAATTAAAAAAAAAAATAGCCAAAAAGAGTAAATTCTGTGCGTATAAAGAACAAACACACCCAGTCTCTTTTCAAAGATCACTCGTGTTTAAAACAACATCTGTTACCATAACGACATGAACCTGTCTTAGTCCAGTTAGCACATGGCTTTGATCTCCATTTAGATCCTCTTTCAACAACTTTCAACTCATGATGACCATGTGCAAATTGACATTTACTACCATATGGACAGGATCCTGTTTTTTGGAAAGTAGTACACAATTCAGTCTTATAAAGACCAGTGTTAACTGTAGATTTGTTATCTGATGAATGTGAAGATTTTGCAGTTTGTTGAGCTTCATCTTCTTCATTCTTAAGATCATTAGGTGTCTGTTGTAATTTAGTCAAATTTTCTTGTGTTAATGGTAATTTCATTTCAGCTTCCAATTTCTTTGCATTTAATGATTCAATTTGTTGTTGTTGAATCTGTAATTGTAGTTGTAACTGTTGTAACTGTTGTGATACAAGTTGATTCTGTTGTTGTAAAAACATTGGATTTTGTAATAACTGAGCTTGTTGTTGTTGCTGTTGTAATTGTTCCAAATAAATCTGTTGCTGTTGATAATTTTGTAACATCGATTGTGTATTAGAAACAAGTTGTGCACTGTTTAATGGCATATTAGTAGTAGTGTTCACGTTACCATTGGAATTAAAAGTTTGAACTTGGAACTGTTGAAGTTGAGCTTGTTGCTGTTGGGGTGTCAACTGTGGTGTCATCTGTGGTGTGATACCAAGAACAGGGCTCTGTAACGTTGAACTTTGTGGTAATGATGTAAGGAGATTATAATGTTGAAGAGGTGTTGGGGTCCCACTAGCAGTTGTAACCGGAGTTTGTGTACGTGTATGATGTTGATGTTGTTGATGATGCTGTTGGAAATTGGAGTTAGCCACCTTCATCTCAAACACAGACGAGGATGACGAAGAGGAAGAGGCGTCTTGTTGAAGCTGAGATGCTTGGGACTGTGGTTCTGTATAGTCTGTAGAATACCAAAGGTCTGTGCCCGTCAGTTGAGACTGAAGGAACCTCTGCTCCTCAGCAGTATTGTTTGTACGTCTCGAAGGTGTCGAGACTTGAGACTTGTCTCCCCAGAGATTGTGCGGGAGTAACTTGGACTCCATCTCGCTCTCTGCAAAGTCTGTGGCCATACCCATGTTACTGGCCCTGGTCGAGTCTGAAGAAGCACTAGAAAATGAGTTTTTAATCACAAGTGGAAGTTGAGTGTGAAGTTCAGGTTCTGTGATCTTATGGTCGTAGCTGTTATAAGCAAAATTATACTCCCACGACATGAATATCTCTCCTTCTCTTTCTCTCTTTATTTCTCTCTTCCTCTTTAGTTGTGTCTTGGGTTCGGACAAATAAGAACTCAAAAGGGTGTTTTTTTGGCGGGGAAATGTCTCTTGTTTGATATCTCTCACGCAGTAGCTCTTCTTTTAAAAGAATCCTTTTAATAGGAAGTTGCGTAGTTTGCCCTATCAAAACTTGGAGTTTGTAGATGTGTGAGTTGTAGGGCGGTGCTAATGACAGTCGTCGAGTGGGCCCTGATACTTTTATATGACCTTGTCCCTTGTCCCAAAGTGCGCAGCGCCCGGGACATCGGGGTGTTCGTCTCTCGGACAAACTCCAAGCGCCACCGGGACAAAAAGAAAAAAAAAAAGAAACATTTCTTTTTATTTGCAGCGCGGGCTCGTTGTTGCCAGTTCTATTTATTCTATTTAGCGGGAGTTCATAATTAACCTTAATTGTTGATTGAATAAATTATCATCTTCTTAATCTTTATGTATATATTATAATTTGAACAAATGAATTAAACTGCAATAAAACAACAGAAATGAAGGTCATCGCAACTATAGTTGTGTGTCCCAAGAAAAACCAGAAGTACCGTCAAAATTGACACCCCTTATCTACACGATCAGTGGTAGGGGCACTCTTCCAAACATACCTGCAATTGCTGGTACTGTTTTGTTTTGTTTTCTTTTCAAACAATGTGTGTTCACATGCCTTTGAAGTGTTTGATTTCATTCTATCTACTTAAGATATACTTAACTGGATACAATTTATAGGTTGATTATTTACTGTTAAGTCGAGGTCAAATTGAAGCATTTTCATGGTGGGTCATGATTCCAAGATTAGTGGAGTCAAACACAGAATACACACCCTTGACACCCGTATTACAGAACATGCACAAGATACTAGTTTCCAGAGATGCACACCTGTTTTACAACCAATGACTAGTATGTCCCTTTACCGGTGATCATATGATTTGCTTTCTCCAAACTAGAATGTATTAAGACGTCTTTAAAAAATGAACACGTAGATCGGAGGGAAAGACGAAAATTGAACTACGTCGTGTGCCTAGGCCATAGATAATCATCAATCACAGATGATATAAGTACTAAGCCTAATATTACTTAGATTGTAATTATCAGACCAGTCCTGTAGCAACATCGTCGGGTATTGTGCTTGATAGATCTTTCCACATAACAGGGGAAAGACAATCATGGCATCCAATAGGTTTATAACAGTACCATGATGTATCAGTACTAAATGAGCCTGCTTGCTTGCCCTAGACGATATAAAGTCTCATATACTACATTTGACTCTTTTAGGGCTTCATAGACTGTCTTGTATTGGCAGCGGAAAACCGATTTTTAAATGCAGTTGAAAGAACCACAACTAGAGATCAGGGACAACCATGAAATATACAACTAATTCGTCTCTCAACATAGTGTCTTGTGAGTAAGCTTCCTCATCTGATGTGTAGGTATATTTTTGCTGTCATATACCCTAGAATGGACATTCAAGAAAGTCCCGGGGGCTTCGCATGAAATGAATCATTTTGGGACAAACGGGACAAAGCACGCATGCTTCCGCCGCTCGGTCTCTGTTAATGAGAGTACGATATCAGTGAAGATTCGAATGGTTAAAGATGAAACGTGGGGTATCCATATATACTCACTCATTATAGAACTCATCTTTTTATACGGCTTTACAGGAAGTTTTTAAATCAATTATAAGCAATTATATACACTATAGAATTGTAGCCGATGTGAAATGTCCTTATTGCCGAGGAGGTCCATCTAGGGTTCTACTGAAAGAAACGGGGGTGTCAAATATGGGGGTGTTCTTTTTGGTATATAACGTATCCCGTTATTCCACTGGCTGGAGATGTAGATGATTGTCTACTCTTGAAATAATCGATCGTTTCTACCAACCTTGTTCCTGCTCAATTGTGTGTTTTTTCGTTATGGTGTTTCAACTCTCTAAAAATTAACGAGCTCCAATTCCTGATAGGATTTTCCCAGGCTCTTTGCCGTATCGTGTTCCATATCACATCAAGAGGACATCTTCAACCTCGGACATTTCCTTGACCTTAAGTTACTCAAGAGAAGTTGTTCAGTCGTAATGGAAAGTAAATGAGGTATCACTGGGTGTCTGATAGTTATACACTAATGGTCATAACTTAAAAACCCCGAAATGAACATAAAGAAATGATCTTTGGCAGAGGCACCTAATCACCGGTATAGATAAAGTCTCTGTATCAGATCCCTGCTGTCCAAGGTGATTTTTTGTCCGCAAAACCACGGAGACAATCTCAGCCGCTCGCAACGGGATATGTCCCAAAGACAATCAAAAAAGAAGTGTTCACGAGCCAGGAGGACTGTTAAAATCACGAGTCATACAATGATCCAGGATAGTTTCCTTGTCCATATCAGGAAGCTGGAGCGCAATTCCTACGAATAGTATATATATTCATTTTCTCTTCTTTTCAGACCTAGAAAACGTGATGAAGTTCAGCTTCAGCCACAGTATAGGGGATATCTTTCACCATTGAAAGTATTGTCCTGACCCCTAAAACGATAGCTTGTCATTCTCACTCTTTCGGCGTTTAGGCTCATCTCCATTTGTCCTGTTTGTCCCAGAAGCGCTTGTACCGTTTACTTTTTGTCCGACGTCCGACTCCGGAGTGCGGAACTTTTTTTTTCCTTTGGCCATCTGCGGGTGACTTTTGCCTGGCAGTTGGCGGTGGGTGGCAGTCTTCGGGTGCTGGCAAGCTGTGGCCGGTGGAGCTGGTTCATGATTGGCCCGTGGGACCTTCCCCCGGTGCTTGAGCGCTTCTAGAGGCCATTGCTGTGCCAAACCGTTCCTGGCCCTTGAGACGCTCAAGCATAAAGATCTCCAAAGTGTAAACAGAGCTGTACGAGCCTGTTGGAGGGGCACAGGCGAGGGGGGGAAGTGATGGCTTCCACACAAAAGTGGGCAGAGCAAGCTGAGCAACTTTCCCAATGGGGCATGCCCGTTAAGTGGAGTGGAGACGACTAAAGAGGCAATAAGCGCGGAATGTGTGTGGTACGCGACACATTTAATGCTTCCAGAGCTTCTTCATAGCCGTTCCTCTATTGTTCTCGATCCTCGTACGATCTCTGTGGTACCCCTGAGTTATGGTTATATCTGCCTTTGTTTTAAATACATGCATACTTGTGATCTTCTATTTTCTTTCTGCAGATCTGCGATGTATAGCGTCTCTTTGGCCTCGTATATATAATTGCTGAAATGAGTAAACAGAAAAACAATGGTTTCATACATGTAGAACACTGGCATGATACTACAAGTTAGCCATTGAGTTTATCTCAATCACCTCACTGACTTGAAGAAGCGGAAACTACAAATAAAGGTCTGAGAACTAAAATCAAAGGTTACAATCTATGTACACTCGTATGTATATGTTTAAGCAAATACGCTCTTGAAAGACTGTTCAAAGTCAGCAATAATATCATCAATGAACTCGGTACCAACAGCGACTCTAATCAAGTCTTCAGTGACACCAGAGGCAATCTTTTCTTCATCACCCAACTGCTGATGTGTGGTGTACCATGGGGCAATAACCAATGTCTTTGAATCACCAACGTTAGCCAAATTAGAGGCGATCTTCAAGTTGTCAACAACCTGTGGACCAGAGGCCTTGAATGGATCCTCAGCTTTCTCAGCCAATGGCTTAACACCAAAGGACAAAACAGCACCGAATCCATTTGTCAAGTACTTCTTAGCATTTTCGTGGTATGGGTGGTTCTCCAAACCTGGATAGGAAACCCATGAAACGTATTCAGATTTCTCAAGGTACTTGGCCAATGCTAATGTGTTAGATGCCTGTCTTTCGACTCTCAAAGACAAAGTCTCCAAACCCTGGAGCAACAAGAAGGCACCGAATGGGTTCAAAGCTGGACCCAAATCTCTAAGAATCTCAATTCTAGCATGACCGATGAAAGCCAAGTTACCCAAAGCCTCGTTCAACACCAAGCCATGGTAACCTTCCGAAGGTTGAGAAAACTGTGGGAACTTCTCTGGGTAGTCCTTCCATGGGAATCTACCAGAGTCAACGACAACACCGGCAATTGTAGTACCGTGTCCACCAATCCACTTGGTAGCAGAGTGTGTAACGATATCGGCACCATGGTCCAATGGCTTAACAAAGAAACCACCGGCACCAAAAGTATTATCCACAACAACTGGAATACCATGCTTGTGGGCGACTTCAGCGATCTTTTCAAAATCTGGAATGTTGTACTTTGGGTTACCAATTGACTCAATGTAAACTGCTTTAGTTTTCTCATCGAACAATTTCTCAAAATCTTCTGGCTTGTCACCCTTGACGAATCTGGCCTCAATGCCGAATCTCTTGAAGGCAACCTTGAATTGGTTGTAGGTACCACCATACAAGTAGGAAGTGGAGACAACGTTATCACCAGAGTGAGCCAAAGATGCAATAGCAGTGAATTGAGCAGCCTGACCGGAAGAAACGGCCAAAGCAGCAGCACCATTCTCCAAAGCAGCCATTCTCTTCTCAAAGACATCTGTAGTTGGGTTCATAATTCTTGAGTAAATGTAACCTGGCTTCTCTAATCCAAACAGTTGGGCACCATGCTGAGAGTCGTCAAAGACATAAGAAGTGGTGGCATAGATAGGTGGAGCTCTTGCCCTGTGTGGAGCCTCAACCTCCTGGCCAGCATGGAGTTGCAATGTGTCAAAATGGGATGGCATTGTATCAATTGTGTATCAAGTTAAACTTCCGAAAACCCATTTTGAACATCAAAGAAAAGAATTGGACTCTTCGCAGTACTTATACTATTGGACCCATTACGAATTTTTTTGCTTTACCGGTAAAATGACCAAATAAACTCAGCTAATCGTGAGATCAAGTGACGATCTGACCTTGAGAAATTAAACCATATCACGTGCTGGTGGTGCGATTATGCGGGGATTTTGAATTTAATATAATTATCGGCCTACGACTGAACCGTTCTTGAAAAAACGATCTAAGATCTTTTGATTTCAATAGTTTATCTCTACCGGTTGATTAGGCTAAGACGATACCAGAAGTATCATTCTATATTTGAAATTCGCAGTGTTATAAACGAATGGGTGACCTCAAAATGTCCTTCTAGTGGAAATTTTCAAAAAAAAAAAAAAAATGAATTGCGAAGCAAAAAAAATAATGAATCCCATGTGATTCGAACACATGCATCTTACGATACTTGATCTTGAGTCAAGCGCCTTAAACCGCTCGGCCAGAGATCCATTTGATATTTGTTGTAATTTTTGTGATCTTTATCTCCTACCAGTGCAAATCCGAAAAAATGGATATTTTCCGGGTTTATGGCTTGAATTTGGCTATATGAACCTTTTAGTACTTATATTTATTCATTGTTATGTATAGAAGATCTATTAACATTGTTTAAATAGCTAAAATCCAAGCGGAACAACGGGTTTCTCTTAGGATAAGGTTTTATACTTATGATACCAGCACTTCAGAGCTATGATTTTCAATGAAATAAAATGCCACAATATCTTAATAATCTGTCTGGAGTATTTCCACTTAAAATATACTCAAAATACCTAGTAATTGTGTTATAAACGGCGAAAATAGTCTCCAATTACGGATTTTGCGGACTTAAGCGCTTTCTTCAAAAATATTAAATTTTCATCAAGAGGCATCTTGGCCGAGTGGTTAAGGCGAAAGATTAGAAATCTTTTGGGTTTACCCGCGCAGGTTCGAATCCTGCAGATGTCGTCATTTCTTTTTTTTTTCAATTTTTCGAAAGAGAGAAGCAGCCATATTTTTTTTTATTTTTTTTTTTCCCCTCAACAAAGCAGCCCATCTCAAACAGGTAATTAAAGGCTGTTTAATATTTTTTATTTGTTGTTTCATGTGAGAGAAGCTTAATTATAATGTAGAAAGCTTATGTAAAAAAAAAAAATAAGTTATTTAAAACCATTGTAAAATTAACGTCCAACAAATTTATAGGGAAAAAATATTCCCCACATTTTGAGTCAGCGCACTTGCTATGTTATATAGAAATGGTCATCTAAAAAGCGTTTATGGTTATTATTAAATAATCGTACTTTGATCGAACCCCTGTTTCATGTGTTTATAATAGACACCTCCGTTTATAAGTTCGAAGAGCGTTTGAAGATCTCATCTTTGCCAGGAATGGACAACTCCGATGCCTCGAGACACCCCGCATATACAAATTTGGATGATGCAACACTTAATTTAATATTCGCTCTATATTAAACTGTTTAGACATCTTAGTCAGAGAAGAAGAAAGTTATTCTTTTGTAAATATCTCGTGATGGTTATATATTGGTTGGTATTACTTAGCATTAGTAAGTAATTATAGTTACACCAAATCTCACCGGATCGGATTGAAAACGGGTCTGTGACTGTGACAGGATGACTCCGCGACTTTGTGCCCCGAGCTTCCCCAGCTTTGGCCAGACTCTTCCACTCATTAATCAAGACGTTGTTAATTGTTTATTAACTATTTCAAATATAGTCTTCTATTGTGGTCTTCTTATTATCGTAGTCTCTTTTCAAATAGTCTTTTCGAGTCTCCAGTCTCCAGTTTCCCCAACATTCTGTTTTTCTCATTTCTTTGTCTGAGTCTCTCAAAACCCCCCATTGCCGCCAATTTAGCCTCTCCCCCCCCAGCCGCCCGCATTCGACACGTTACGCATCGTTATAAAAAACCCTGCACCCCCCAGATTTCGCAGTCATCACCCCACACACAAAACACAAGACACAAATATAAGACAAAGACCATAAGACACAAGACACACAATATAATAAGACAAGATAAAAACTGCCCCAATATAAATAAAATAAGAGACAAAGACAAAAATGTCACCAATCGATAAATCAAAAAAGTCCCATCCAAGACCATGTGACGCGTGTGCTGTTCGTCGAGTTCGTTGTGATATTGGGACTTCAACAACTGGTAAATGTACAAAATGTACTAATCACAATATTGAATGTACAAATATTAGAATAAGACAAAAATCAGGTCCAAAAAAGATTAAAGAGAAAACAAGAGAAAACATTCAAAATTTGATTAATCCATCAACAATACAGACAAATACAACTACTCAAATACAACTACCGTCAATTAATACTTTCCCTCGTGCTTTCTCCTTAAAACAGTTAATCCCATATTTTGAAATATACCAAACTTGGTTCTATGGAATTTGGCCCGTTATGTCCATTCAAAGATCAGTTGCTAAGTTAAGAAGAACAGCACGTATTAATACCATTGATGAAGCTCTAAGATTGGATGGACCTTCCGAATCTTATGATTTGATCATTGATTCAAAGAATGCTCAAGAGTATGCCCTATGTTGTGCTTTATGTGCTATGATTGCTAGATATCATAATATGCTTATATCAACTGATGAGATGTCCAAGGTTGAAAATTGTCCAGATGCTGCTGCTTATGCTCAAGAAGCTAGAAGAATTATTTTTGAATATCAATTGAAGAGTAATCCTGATGTTGAATTATTACTTACATCTTTCTTTTTACATAAGTATCATTCAAATACACTTGGTGAACAACAAAAGGGTTTAATTTATCTCCGTGAAGCTGTATCATTAGCACATATCTTAATGTTACACGATCCAGAGACTTTAATACATCAATCACCTATTGATGGTCATAGACATAAGAAGATCTATTATCTTCTACTTGTAACTGAGAGATTTATAAGTTTTGAGACTAACTTACCAGTGTTATTGGAACCTACAATTCCTATTCCAGATCAAGATTTTGAAGAGTATCCTGAGTTTTTATATGGATTCATTGCACTTTGTCGTATTTTCAGTGCTACTGACAAACAATTCTATGTTGAATTACATACAAAAGTGTTAAAGACTGACAGAACTCAAAGTTCTATGTTACAAATTCCAGAGACAAATATCTTACAAGATTTCTTAACAAATCATTCAAATGATTTAAAGAAACAATGGCTAATTCAATTGCAACAAAAATTGGAATATAAAATGGATTTTAATAAGATAAATACTGGAGCTCAAAAAGTTAACGTTATGATATCAAAAGCTTGGTTACAATCACTTGGTTGGTTAATTGCATCTGAAAATTTCCTTATAAATCCAAATGCTCAATCTCCACCAATGGATGATTGTTTTAGTGTTAGATTCCCATTAAAGATTGCCCAGGATTTCTTACAACACGTTAAAGGTTTACCAGATTTTGCATTTTTAGCTAATGGACCAGATGTTTCTGTTAAATTATTAGAAATTGCAGATTCTTTATACACTTTTACTATAATGTCAACAGATTCAAATGATACTTCAATGGCTTATGATCAATTACAAATCATTTATTCCATGGTTTTGAGGTATAAGGCAAATTTGGATTTACCAAGAGCATTATTCACAAAGATCTCTGGTTTATTACAATCACAAAGAATGACTGAATCACAAAGATTAATGTCACATGCATCCACCATTGATTTACTCTATGATGGTGAAGAAGAACTCAATGTATTTGAAGAACGGGCAAAGAGAACGTCTTCATCACCTGGTGGTGATATCTTTCTTGATGGTAATCATATGAGATCTTCAACTTCTTCAAGTTTGGCATCTTCTGTACCGGAAACGAGAAATCAATCGGTTTCATCTATAAATGCAGATTATGAACGCCCATTGAAGATGGAATTCACTACAGAATCTTCTATTCCCCATACAGGTTTAACACCTTCAGGATTCACACCAACAGCTTTTACACCTTCTGGGTTTTTAACAAATACTGGATTAACACCTTCTAGTGGATTACTACAAAAAACACCTTCTTCTGCTGTGCTTAGTCAAATGGGTGCAAGTTTATCACCTTTCTACATCTCAGGATCTCTCAACTAATCAGATATGTTAGTGCCTTTTTCAATTGTATGTTTATTGGTTTGCCGGTATGCGTAGTTATGCATCACTCATTAGGCTTTTATGTGGAAGTTCTACGAACAATGCACAAGCTTAACCTTAATTCTATCGGGCTATAAAAAGGGGTGAGATTTCCCACTTTTGTTCTATAAGAAAGCAGTGGAGTCAATTGATTTTTACAAAGTAGTGGTAAATGACGCTTCCAACTTGGCTTACGAACATTTTCACTGGCTTGGGAAGTATCGACATTACCACATATGCCGGTATTGCTCGTATTCTTCAAGTTCTGTTGAGTCTTGTGTTGATTGTTCTTAGTGGTAACCTCCTTAAAAGTGGTAATTCATCTCTGTCTTCACTTACAGCAGAGATAGATGATCTATTGGGTAGCAGTGATGTTGCAGCTTCCTTATTCAATGCCACAGGTTATTCATCCAATTCGAGTTCGGTAACACTTTCAAGTTTCAAATCTACGAGTATCTTAACCACTCTAACCACTGCCCTAACAACTTTATCTCATACAACAATGTCATTTGTGCCTTATTCCTTCTCAAGAGACTCGAATACTATGGTCTCCTCTACTGAATTGGATTCACTTTCTGGTGTTTTTGGATTATCCAGCAGTGAATTTGCATATGTTTCAGGGGTAACAGGTTCTGAATTAACAGGTATGGTTCTATGGAGTGCAAGTGCCATTTACTCTACTGCAAAATACGGTGATTGGAATTGCTCAGATCCTATGAAATTGTTACAACAGTACAATCAAAGTGATGTGGATTCTGAAAGCTTAGCCCTCTTCAATGAAATCTTAAGTTACACAGCTGATGATCTGAATACTGATGATGATATTGATAACACTACATTAGCAATGATTAACGATTGGGATGACATTTACAACATTTTCAACTCTACAATCAATATCTCAGGGGCAAACTTGACTTCTATAACTGCTAAACAAGAGTTGATGATAAAATTATCACAGGATTGTATGGAAAAAAAAGCAGTGATCGGTGTATGCTGGTTAGGAGTTGCCACTTTTGTCTTTTCAAGTATGTTGGTTGCTGTATCTGCCAACAGATTGAGTAATGGAACTACAATCAGCAATGGAAGTGCATCTTCATTGTCATTCTCCGCTACAACTGCTACAACTGATACAACTTCTCACTTCAGAACAGTTGATGTGGTCTTCGTTTCAACAGTTGGAGCGATACCACAGATAGAGAAACACAACCAATTTCGAAGAAACTTGAAAGACTTCTTTGTTACAGATGTACAAGTTTATGATCTTACAGAGGATATTGGATCAGATTACGTTTGTGAATTTGCCTTGAGAGGTAGTACCATCGTTGAAGCTATTGACGCTACAGTCAAGGTTGTTGGTCGCCCACCCCATGTCACAGTGGATGCAACAATTTCTAATGACCCACCAGCTTTCCTTTTCTCAACAACTGACCAAATCAGATTTAAATTGACCGAGATTGCTGGTATATACTCGAATGAGTCACTCAATGCAGTTGATGATTTGGAATCTCTTGAGGAATTGGTTGTATTTCTGACGGTTGACTCCATCAAGATCACTATTGGTCTTAAAGTTGAACCGGTTAAGCAGCAAAACTTTAACGTCAATGAAGACCCAGAGGCACAGATTAAGACCGCTAATAAGTACAGAATGAAGTATTCTCGTGCTATCTTGTTTCCAATGCCAACAATCGCTTGATCATCTGCTGATCTTATCCCTTGCATGATATCTGAACCAAATGCTACATGCTATATTTATCCGCTTATAGACTCACTTATGCAAAGTCTTAGCTATTCTAATGTTTAATAAATGAATCAATAACATTTCAATGAAATCTATAAAATTACCGATCTAAAGAAACGCTAAATATCTAATTAAGAAGCTATATATGATTTCACACCCAAACACCAACTCACTAAACCTGAACACCACGCGAAATCATTATGCTATACTTAAATTAAAATTTCTGCAAAACTTTCTATTAAAGAGTACTATTTTTATGCCTTATTTCAATATAGCAGTGGTCGCTTTACTGAGTAAAATCATAGTTATATCAAAATATGCTCTTTCTGGCCGTGAGACCCAGAAATTGGCAACATTGATACCATTTTCATTTGAATTTTCGAAGTCTTCACTTTAAATTCTGATTATTTTGTGATTTAAAATTTTCTTAAATTGCCGATTTACATCGTTATGTACCATATAAAGTTGATTTCCTGATTATTTGATTGTTAATTTCCTGAGTTTAGAGTATTTAAGCTGAAATATATAGCGTTGATGATCGAACGCAGGTACTGAATTTTACGAAACGCGGGGGTTTAGCGAGATCTGACATTACGCGTATTCCTCATGAAACTTGGATACTTTCATTCTCTAAGGAAACAATCTAGAAGTTTATTATATATGAGCAGTTTCAAGAAGTGAAATGTAATGATATATTATATAACTATGGTTCTATCAGATCCATGATGTTATAATGTCAGTCCACACAAGTTGAAACTGTACCTATTTCATGAGTTTAGCTATATATATTTATAGTTACAATATGTTCTATATTTTCGATGATGCTGTCTCAACATTTGAATTCTTATTATCACCATGTATACCAGGATGACATATCTTTTTGCATAACTCAGATTTTTTGTTCTTCCCAAAGTAGCGGGAACCACACACTCTACCACATGAGCCAGGTTTATATGAATTGTACTTTGGGTTGGTAATCTTACCACACCAGCAGCTGTGTTTGAGACTGTCATGCCCATGACGATAATCACAAGTTGGACACGGCCAATTACCATAACGCGTTTTAGAACTTTTGACTGACCATTTAGAGACACACGACAGATGCAAAACACGACGACACTGGAAACAATTCCATAACCGACCTTTCAGAGTGATTTCATCCAAACATATAGCACAGTCATATTCTCCATCTAAGATGTTCACAATTACCGGATTAACTGCCAGTGAAGGCTCTATTTCAATTGCTTCCACTTTCTTTACTTTCTTTTTCGGGGTTTCAACCTTGGAAATGTAGTGCTGATCCCAATCATGACTCTTAGTTATGAAATCAATAAATTTTGATAGATCTTCGTAATCTTTTACTTGATTCAGTGAGTCGTTAAGTAATTTATGACGTTTCAAGTTTTTCAAGAAACCACGTTGAAGCACTGACAGCCAAAAATCGTGGGGTTTCATTAAACAAAGATAATGCTTTCTTTTAACGCTCTCCAATTTCTTTATACATCCCCATTTAGTATTTGGTAGAGTATTTTCATCGAGAAATGGCTTCATGCTGTCCTTGATACTTTTCTGGATCGAATAATTGTCTTTACCAGTCTTCAGTATAGCACATTTGAAATCAAATAAACTGTTGATTTTACCTTCCATCAATTCGTCAAGAAGTTTTGCCCATGATACTTCATCACTCTCTTCATAATTGAGACATTCAATAAGATCACTTAAGACATCGTTAAGGGAGAATGTGTCCTTTGAAGTCAGTTGTGGAAGTATAGACTCTAAGAAAGAATTACGGTCCTCACCGAATACCACAATTGGAAAGTTGTATCTTTCGACAACTCTGTTCTCATGAAAACTCAATACGTCTGACTTATCAGTCTGTTTATCACTTTCAGTGGTAGTTGGTTTTGAAGAACACCCAGTTCTGATGGCTCCTGATCGTTCTCTGAATTTGGTTTTGCCTACGACGTTTCCCATTTGACTGTCAATTTAGAGAGATGAAAACAGTAGCACAGTAGCTACGAAAAGAGAGTAAACACCAATGAGTTTATAGAAGAGGAATCAGATGTACTTCTTTGAAAAAATACAGTAAAGAGTGGAAGAAAAAATTGCAAGGTGAGTAAAACAAACATACCCCCATTTGAGATGTTATCTCATGGAGTGAGAACATTTACATAAATGAAACAAATGTTTGGTCAGAGATTGATTCTGCTTCAATTTCATCAATAATATCCCATACAATATCATCAGCAACCTTAGAATTATAAATTTCATACAATCCTTGAGTGTCTTCTGGTAAATCCGTTGGTTTGTGTAAGAAGTTGGGCCCAGGGTTCAACTCCGCGAGACCATCTCTATATACAGATATTGTTGGATAATAGCCCAGGGTTCCATTATTTAACCATTTAGAGTCTGGATGATCAGTCTTCAACTCAGAGTTTGGTGGATGAAAGTCATAGAGGTTTTCGAAAGCTGTGCCTATGAGATTACCATTCTTGTAGATGGTAACTTTTGAGTCTTCAATGCATTGTGGCTTGAACTTTTTTGTATCAGGGACGGCCTTCTCTCCAAACACGGTTACCGGATTCAAAAGATGGTCCATTTCCTTTGATGGTGTATAATCAAGCTTCTCAAAGAACACTTTTTGACGGAATCTGATTGCAATTTGTTCTCTTACGATGTTTTGAAATTTTGCAACTTTTGGTAGCTCAACAAGAACGCCAATGACATCTCCGGATTTGAAGCCTTCATTCAACTCTGGGAATTCTCTCGGCCTCGATAAGTGTAATGTGTTCCCCATTATATCTCTAAGCCCGTATCCAAACCCGTCAAACCCTACTGGTGCCTCGAGACTCGCTTCACGACGTGTGAGACCTAAACGAACATGTTTATTGGCATCACTCTCATGAACAACAAATTCAAAAAACACTGTACCTTCAGTAATGCCAACATTGGCACGACAACTTACCCATCCATCGGAAGTAGTTACTGAAGAGTGTTCTGAGTTCAATTCGGTAGCAGCTGACCTGTCAAATGTACTCATTGCAGCTCTATAAGGTGGTGCATCAGTGGAACAAAACTTGAGTACTGGCAGGAGAGGACATGGTGCACAGGGGGCATATTGGAAGCCTTTACGTGTGTTCAATGGTACTTCATCTGTACTGGAGAATCGATCCTCTGGGAAGAAGTCTCCATCTCTATATGCTATGATTGGTGCAAATCTATTGACAGTTATTGGCTTAGCAGTGGGTGTCTCTGTTTCAGTCTTGGCTCGGGTCAAGTAGTTATGTGTTGGTAAAGGTTGTGATTGTGTGACCTCCTCAATTGGACGCTTCTGTGGAAGAATTGACTCGGACATCACTGATTTTTCAGTTCGTTTCAATGTGTTAAAAAAGTCAAGAAACAGTTGGTGTTGTGTTATGGGTTTCTTGTTTGACGGTCTCGAAAAAACATCATAAACGTCCGAATACGGCAATGGCGAGATGAGGTAACAATTTATGATCTTTAAATGTTCTACAATGGTATTACTGGTCATAACTTCATTAAAACTCTATAAAACTCTATAAAACTCTATAATCTTGCCCATTTTGAGTTATCGAGCACTCTCTGACTCACAAGCTCATTAGCATACTCACTCATCTTGATTGCATTATCTAACCCAGGGGAAGAGCAATAACTTGTCAAATTGATACTTCCATGATTGTTGACAACTGTGTTAATGGTAATTTGTTCAGTTGTATCGAGTTTAACTCTATGTGGGAGTCTCAAGTCACGATGCATACCAATCCAAGAAACCTCTGATAAGTTATACCTTTTTCTCTTCTCTGATGAGCATCTCATATCAATGATTATGTGTTGTTGTCTTGACATCTCCAATTCCTTCCTTAGTGAACCAACCAGACCCTCTTTAGCGGTTATAACGTGACACTGTGGGTTAAGGTTAAGTGAGTGTGTGAGATATTGTGATATTGCTTGTGGATGGTACACAATTGTACTGGAGAACAGTGGAGTAGGTCTTAACAATAGGGTATCTGGTCTTCCTATATTTTGGACCTGTTTTATTCGATCCAAGAACATAACTGATGACTGTGATCTTTGTATTGCTGCATTCATAAGTGTGCTATGTGGTTGAGTTGTTGATATTTGTGTCACTATCCAGGGCATCTCTTCGATATGACTC
This sequence comes from Petasospora bimundalis, assembly GCA_030569745.1. NCBI lineage: Eukaryota > Fungi > Ascomycota > Saccharomycetes > Phaffomycetales > Wickerhamomycetaceae > Petasospora > Petasospora bimundalis. The sequence goes on along the minus strand of JAJMLR010000043.1, from coordinate 1,700 downwards.
AGTGTTGGATCCAGTAACATGATCAGCCTTATACAGGGGAATCTTTCCAATAAAGACGTTGCTGATATAAGAACTGACAGTTCATCACCGCTAAGAATGACCAGCATCCCTTTTTTTTTTTCCCAGTTTGAATATCTTTTGTCCTTTGTATTGTAAAATGAGGTGGGTTTCTAGTCTCGAATTTTTCACTTCTCGAGGCTATCTCATCTCGATGCGGTCTCGTGATATCACATGACTCGGACTAGAGATCTATACGATCTATATAAAAATTGAAAAGTTCATTATCATTATATCATCTATATATATATATGAGCTCAATAAAGCTTTAAAGAGAATCTGGCATTACCTTGTTCAACAACTTTGATAGTATCATATGAGAACTCAAGAGATGGATCAACATCCAAATCTTGACATAATGAAGTCAATTCTTGTAAATCCTCCAATTTATAGTTGAAATCGGATTCAAATGATGCAAATGAAACGTGTAATCCATCAACGTTATTAATTTCAGGTCCTGCAATTAATTTTTCATTTGATAAATTTGATATTAAATCTTGAATCATTTGAAATAATGGATTTATACGATTTTTAGATATTTCATCTAATGAAAGTACAGCAAATGCAGAAGTTGCCATATTATTTGGTACAATGGAAACTTTATCAAATGATAATTTAGTAGAATAATTTTCATTACTAATAACATTTTGAATATTTTTTTGTAATTGAATTTTAAATTGATCTTTACAATCTCTTGGAAGATAAAAATTATCAGTTAATGAAACGTGTAAAGGTATTGAGAGACCAAGATTATTATTAAAATTCGGTATTATTTGAGGTGGTTGTGTTTTTTTAGCATATTTTAATACCATATTAACGTTATTTGTCAATTCTTGTAAGATATCACATTGATTTAAATTCGGTGTAAATTCTGCAAATGTATAACAATTAAGCATTCCAGGTGGAACTTTAGATAATAAATTATATTTTAATCTCATCTTAGCTTCTTTAGTTGGTGGTGATTTTTGATATTTATCCAATATTGAATTTGGTAAAGGTGGTAAAGAAGGTTTATAACGTTTGATTGTTTGCAATGATTCGGTATCTTCTGATTCCTCTGAGTCACTTGAATATTCTATGTTGTTCATTCCTATTCAACTAAACCATTCAATATGGAAGAATATAATTGATACCGGTACATACATAGATATAGAGAGAGGAAGAGAGAGAAGCACAACATCCGTACACCAAAAAGAGAAAAGGAAAAGTGCCACATAACCAAGCATCCGATGGAAATATTACATAATGAATTACATAATACGGTACGGCCACGTCACAGCCAATCAAGAAGTTCGGAAAAGATTCGGAGCCGTCTCAGCATTACTCTCTGTGTCTGTGTTTTTTTTTTTTTTTTTCTTTCATATTCAGATCAAAGAAGAGATAACTCGTTTAATCTTATATATATATAATATATATAAATATAAAATAATAAACATTAGGAAATTAGAAAGAACCAATCAAAGACATTTCAATTGAGTATACAGGCCCATCGGACAAAAGCGGGTGAGTTCCGAGGGTAGAGGAGATGGGGCGCCCCGGAAGCATACAACCGGGGCCCGGTGTGGCCGTGGCGTAATGGCTCCCCCCCTAAGCGCCCCGGGGGGGGGGGGCAGCAGGGTCTTTCCAATTCCGAGGGGGGGGGG